>CM029550.1:26933213-27112518 GCA_017141385.1 Sogatella furcifera
ACCCCCATTCTTAGATTCCACTCTGCAAAAAGCAGATGTCATCACAAAACCATCTATATTAACCAGTTTCAAATGTTCTTCTCTCAACCAATGTTCAGTTAAGCAAAGTATATTATAATCATTAATACTGTTTATCACATTGAGTTCATTTATTTTATTACTTAAACACTGTACATTGCAAAAGAATAAGGAGAGGGCAGGAGACTCATTCAAATTGAATTGTTTAGGATTAGGACCTGTGGCAGACCTAAAAAACTAGATTCACTATTTGATCTATTATTAGGATTGGAAGATTCATTAGTTCTTGAGTACAATGATGTGGAAGCTTTGGACGTTGGAGTATGAAGAAGATCACTGTTCACTTGGTGGACAGTCCTCTTATTACTGTGATGAATGCTTGAAGGCGTCTCGTGAAGTATAATGTCAGAATGTTCCTCAGCCAATTGGATTGAAACCGGCGTCACGTAATCAGTGTCGCGTATTATCACATCCTCGTCAACACGTTTACTAGTCTCCATTGACAGGGGAGGAGAAGTTTCTGATTGACAACGATTCATCACGATATCACAGAATGACTTTCCAACTAGAAGCTTTCCATTTTTTCTGTAACGCAGCCATGTCTTGTAAAGTGACGTCTTTGCAAACTGTTATGGAAATTTTCGAATATCACAGATGAGATTCCATTATAAGCAGATATTCTATTTAAAATTGATGCATTAGCAAAGTTAATGTCATCATTGAGATGTGGCTCATCATATTTAGGAGGAATTGCGCTAATAATGATATTCGTATTCAACCCCGCACTTAGAATCACGTCCAATCCCTGCTGTATAGTGAGAAATCCCGGCTCATAACCACAAAAATCATTTGTACCTGCCATCACAATCACATAATCAGACTTAGTTAAGTGCTTAATGAATTGCAATCCATTCTTGATGACTTGTTTGAATTCAGCTCCTGGCAAACAGTAAACGAATATATCATAATTAGATGATACCCTGCTCATAAACTTATGCATATCTCTTCCTTGGCTGTCGGCAAGGATCACAATGTGATTCTTCCTCTCTGGACTAGATAATGATTTATTGAAACTACTGGAACGAGGAAACCCACTTCTAATAGATTGAATTTGAGATGAAGATCGGTGAACTTGAGCTTCAACCTGCAGTCTCTGCGGTATCGAAGGGGGCGATTCACTTGAAGAAAAAACAGAAAATCTATTTACGATTTCTATGGCATCAATATCTTTTCGCAATTTACTAGGCTTGGCTGTGTACCTGGGTGTAACAAAATCTTTATCTTCAGCGGTAAATTGTTCGAAATCTAAATGAGCATCATCTGTATCTCTATCCACTGGTAAAGTATTTTCAGTTTGTATCAAATCTATTATTGCATTTTTAGATTTCAAGTCAATTATCAAATCAGATTTGATGGCCTCAAGGTAATCTATATGTGATTTTAAAGATTTTATTTCCTCTTCTGCCCTCTCTTCATTGCATAAAGAGTCCTCAATACATTCTTTCCTCCTGTTTCTTTCAACCTCCAATTGTCTAGACAACTGATCATTCTCTTCCGATAGATCCGATAAGCTGTTACTTAATTTATTGTTATCAGATAAACAATTGTCAAGTTTACTAAGGACTCCGATCAAATCTGGAATCAAGTCAATTATCGACTCACTAGAATATTTTTCCGCAAACACTGAGAGAGTTCCTCTAATACTTACAGCTAAATCAATTACTGTTTCATTCAATAAGTCATCATTTAAATTTTGAAGATCAGATTGAACACCTTTAATCATGTTTTCGCGTTTAAGGCGTGTCGTCATTTCTTATAGGAGGGGTGGGGAGTATAGAAAGTAGGATAATACAGAACGGAATATAGAGGATATTTGCCGAGAGAGCTATCACAGCGGATAAAGGAAGCTCCTGAGTGTAGTGGAAGGAATAAGTAGGATTCAAAAATCGCCCGCCTTCCAATAGACGTATTAAGAGCGAGAGTAGACAAGCTGATAAGAGCGACGGTGGGTTGTCATGGAAACCAAAGGACGCTACTGTTGCTAACGTCGGCCGGCTATAAATTCTAGTCAGAGTATGAAACAAAAACAAGATAACGTTCTTGTGGATATTGTGGATAATGTTCCGTGAAGTAGGCTGAATTATGAACCGGACCGGTACACAGTTGTTTTGATCCGATACAGTAGCCAGAATACAGCTGATGTTGATTGACAAGAACGGACAGTGAAAACAATTTGTTAACCTAGTTCAGTGTTTGGATATGAATTATTAAACAAATACTCACAATTCAAACACTTCACCGGTAAGATCTCATAAACAAGTATGGTTAGTTACTAGAATGAGTGAATTTAACACCTATATATAAGAATTAACTGATTATTTTAACAATTTTGACAGAGCTAAATGTAACTGAACTATTCACGTTATGGCAGTCGTGCCAACCTTTGGCTCTAATTGGACTTAGAGTCCCCATTTCACGGGGACAATTTATACATTTTTAGATTCAAAATTTCATTTTAAGTCGATTTCTGGTATCAAAACTTGCAGCCGGGTATCAAATAAGGAAGTTATAGCCCTTCAAAGTTACTCATTTTAGTGTGTCAAGATAGGTTAAGTATTTGAATGTGACAATAATTACGTGTAGAAATGATCAAATCTTATGTAAAATATCACCAAAACGAAATCAGTGTCTTTAGTAATTTTAAAGATATTACAAAATTTTAGTCAAAAACATAATTTACCTTAGTTGAGTGCTGGATTAGGTACTGGCATATTTCATGTTGAGAATGGAATTTTGGCCATTGAATTATTTGTCAGTTTGGAAAAACCTTGAAAATTTAAATATCTAATGATGAAATACCCTATCAATAATAATACTCTCTATAAAATAATATTTAATAATAATAGCAAAATTTAACAAGAACTGTAGAATTTCATAGGCCATACCAGAACCCAACCATTGTTGTCTGCAGTCTGTTGTTTTGTTTTGATGCTGATCCCTGAAGCCAATGCCATTGTCATCATTTCTTTATTTCCTGAATTCAGTTGACCATCAACTAAATAATAATAACAACTTCAGTATTATTAACTACAGTCATATTATGATTTATCACTATCATAGTATAAACTTACTTATATGATAAATACTAATTGATAAGTATTGTATTACAGTATTATATAGTATTCTTCAGCAATACTAACATGGGTGACTATTTAGTCTCGACCTATTGTTTGTCTAGTCTGACACATCATCGACATAATATAATATAATCATCAACATAATAAAATGAAGGCTAACTCACTAACATCAAAACATCTTTTGATGCTCACAATGCTCACAATTATGGTCATAATGGCATATGACTTGGTAGAAATATTCCTTTTTGGCTAAAGTGTAGTTTACCGGCCACCCTTCCTATAGAGTCAAATTTTTGGTTGCAAGTATGCTCTTTTGATGACAAAATGTATAAAAATTTGGTGTTGCTAGCTCATCATTAATTACGCAGTAATTATGAGTCTAAGATTTATTAATGACTGAAGGTTAGATTAGTTAGAAGTTAGGTTAGTTGAAGCTTAGGTTAGGTTGGTTAACACTCAGTTTGGGGTAGTTGGAGTTGAGTTGGTAGAAAGTCAGGTTGGGTTAGTTCTAGGTTGGGTTAGTTTAACCTTAGGTTAGGTTAGTTGAAGCTCAGGTTGAAATAGTTCAAACTTAGGTAAGGCTAGTTGGAGTTAAGGTTGGTTGGAGCTTAGGTTAGATTAGTTAGAGCTTGGGTTAGGTTAGCTGAAGCTTATGTTAGCTGAAGCTTGGGTTAGGTTAGCTGAAGCTTAGGTTGGGTTAGCTGAAGCTTAGGTTAAGTTAGCTGAAGCTTAGGTTGGGTTAGTTTGAGTTAAGGTTAGTTAGAGCAAAGGTTAGGTTAGTTAGAGCTTAGGTTAGGTTAGTTAGAGCTTAGGTTAGGTTAGTATATGCTTTGATTGGGTTAGCTGAAGCTTAGGTTAGGTTAGCAGAAGCTAAGGTTAGGTTAGCTGAAGCTTAGGTTAGGTTATGTCAAGCTTAGGTTAGGTTAGCTTAAGCTTGGGTTAGGTTAGCTGAAGCTTAGGTTAGGTTGGCTGGAGCTTAGGTTAGGTTGGCTGAAGCTTAGGTTAGGTTAGCTGAAGCTTAGGTTAAGTTAGCTGAAGCTTAGGTTAGGTTAGCTGAAGCTTAGATTAGGTTAGCTGAAGCTTAGGTTAGGTTAGCTGAAGCTTAGGTTAAGTTAGCTGAAGCTTAGGTTAGGTTAGCTGGAGCTTAGGTTAGGTTGGCTGAAGCTTAGGTTAGTTGAAGCTTAGGTTAGGTTAGCTGAAGCTTAGGTTAGCTTAGCTGTAGCTTGGGTTAGGTTAGCTGAAGCTTAGATTAGGTTAGCTGAAGCTTAGGTTAGGTTAGCTGAAGCTTAGGTTGAGTTAGCTGAAGCTCAGGTTAGGTTAGCTGAAACTTAGGTTAGGTTGGCTTAAGCTTAGGTTAGGTTAGCTGAAGCTTAGGTTAGGTTGGCTTAAGCTTAGGTTAGGTTAGCTGAAGCTTAGGTTAGGTTAGCTGAGGCTTAGGTTGAGTTAGCTGAAGCTTAGGTTAGGTTAGCTGAAGCTTGGGTTTGGTTAGCTGAATCTTATGTTAGGTTAGCTGAAGCTTAGGTTAGGTCAGTTTTTTGTCAGCCGAAGCTTAGGTTAGGTTAGCTGAAACTTTGGTTAGGTTAGCTGAAGCTTAGGTTAGTTGAAGCTTAGGTTAGGTTAGCTGAAGCTTAGGTTAGCTTAGCTGTAGCTTGGGTTAGGTTAGCTGAAGCTCAGGTTGGGTTAGTTTGAGGTTAGGTTAGTTAGAGCTCAGGTTAGGTTAGTTTGTGCTTTGATTGGGTTAGCTGAAATTTAGGTTAGGTTAGCTGAAGCTTAGGTTAGGTTAGCTGAAGCCTAGGTTAGATTAGCTGAAGCTTAGGTTAGGTTGGCTGAAGCTTAAGTTAGATTAGCTAAAGCTTATGTTAGGTTAGTTGAAGCTCATGTGAGGTTAGCTGTAGTCTAGGTTAGGTTAGCTGAAACTCAGGTTTGGTTAGCTGAAATTTAGGTTTGGTTAGCTAAACATTGTGTTTGGTTAGTCTAACCTTAGGTTTAGTTAATTTGAGCTCAGATTAGGTTAGTTGAAGCTCAGGTTAGGTTATTTGAATCCCAGTTAAGGTTAAATTGTAGCAACTGCAGACCAAACTTCAAACTTCATTTATTTAAAAACTACTGTTTAGAAATGGTAATTTTTAAAAAAATGTTCATCAGTAGGCCACATTTAATCAATTGCAAATGAAAATTTGACTTTCAGAAGGGTGGCTGGTAAACCTCACTTTTACCTATTCAAACTTCACTTATCATAAATCAATTTTTTATATTAAATATTCAGCATGAGTTTAGAATAGTATTGTAATTAAACATTTCTCAAATTTGATACGGTAATCCTCTTATCACAGAAAATGTAATTCAAATCCTGTGTGCTCTTGTACAGAAACTTATGGTATCAAAACATTTTGAACAATTGGCTCTGTTGATGACAACATATGTAGAAGTCAAGACTAAAATTTGACACCTTAGTTCTCATAATAAGTGCACTCTTTGTACAGTGGGCGCGCTAGTGGTGTTGCTTCATTTTTTTCTGAAGCTCAACATTATTATTTCAACAATAGGTCAGTTCACTGAGTTCAGTTCAGTAGGTCACAAGGTCATTTCAGGGCAAGGTCACATTATTATGTCTTTAGAAGTGAAATTTTTTCAGAATAATATTGAATATTGCTTTCAAAAGTATGAAAATTGCAGTCATCGCAATCGGATATTGATATTCAACCAGTTAAATTGACTCAAATAGTAGTTATATGGCTGAAATTTGTTCCACGAAATGGATTCAGGTAAAAACTTACCTTCAACAATTGAATTATTTTTCTTTGCATATTTTTTATAATATATAAAAAAGTAATAATGCTACAAATTTAGTTTTGATCTCAATGGATTTTTCGTGCTATTTTACATACGATTTGATCATTTTTACACGTAATTATTGTCACATTCAAATACTTAACCTATATTGACATACTAAAATTAATAACTTTGAAGGGCTATAACTTTCTTATTTGATACCCGGCTGCAAGTTTTGATACCAGAAATCGACTCAAAATGAAATTTTGAATCTAAAAATGTATAAATTGTCCCTGTAAAGTGGGGACTCTAAGTCCAATTTAAACCCAACCTTCAAATGCATTTGAAGAGGAGTCTCCACCCTCGCTCATCTGTAGCCAGGATTTATTTGCACAGGAATGAAGGAGGCAAAGGTCTGCTCGGCTTGGAGAACCTCCATAGCAGGGTAGCACTACAGTTTGCGCATAATGTGAGAAGATTTTCTGACCCATTGATGCAACTTGTTCATGATCATGAAGTTGCTGGAAAAGGGGCCTTTCTGTATAAGGCAGCATAGCATGCAGCTGATATTTTTGGTCTGGATTCTGATAGAGAAGGGGAGGAGGTTGTAAAGCCCTCCCAGCTGAGAGCTAGAATAAAGAGCTCTGAGTGTAAGATCCTCCTTCATCAGCATAGAGACAAGTCAATGCATGGCTTGTTCTACAAGCATGTTGAGGAGCAAGGATTGTCCAAAGAACTGACATTTTCTTTCCTGAAGTCAGCTGCATTGGAATCTGAGACTGAAGGGTACATATTGGCATGTCAGGATGGTGTAATCAACACATTGTCATACCAGAGCAAAGTAATGCATTTGCCAGTGCCTGATATCAGATGCAGGGTTTGTCACAAGTCACCTGAGACCCTGGTGCACATATTGTCAGCTTGTTCTGTACATGCACTTACAGGCTATATCCATAGGCACAATGCTAAATTACAAGTGCTTTACTACCAATTGCTGCACTCATATGGTATAGACAAGACACCAGTACTGTCTTATGCCCCAGGAGAAATTGATTCTGTTGTGGAGAATGAAAGGTGCCGCATATTCTGGAATTATTCATTCCCCACCACCAGGCTTCTGACAGCTACTAAGCCTGATATTGTACTCCAGGATATGACTGCTAAGACTATGTATGTCATTGAGTTCTGAGCTCCAGCTGAATGCAATGTCACAGCAAAAGAGGAAGAAAAAAGAATCAAGTATCAGGATTTTCTGATTGAACTGCGGAAGTTGAACCCAGGCAACTCTGTCAGGTTGATTGTGCTCATAATTGGTGTACTAGGGGGGCACACTTGACACTGCTTTCAAATTTAAAGACAATTCCAGCATGTGAGAAAAGTGCCAATCTATTGACAGGCAAAATGCAGAAAGCAGTCATCTTAGGCTCACTCCATCTGCTTAGAGCAAATGATTTGTGGATTACGGAGATGGCATGATTGCTCACCTCACGGACGTGAGGAGTAGTCATGTTACAAAATGCTTGTCAGACCTCCTGGGGAATTGGAGCCCCAAGGTGGGGATGGTGAAGCACATCCTAATTGGACAAAATAATAATAATAATAATAATAATAATAATAATAATAATAATAATAATAATAATAATAATAATAATAATAATAATAATAATCCTGCCAAATACCGCCCAATCACATGTCTTTGCACTCTCTATAAGATTCTCACATCATGTATTGCAGAAAAAATTTACTGTAATCTGCAAGAGAACAGCTTGATAGCTGAAGAACAAAAAGGATGCATAAGAGAGTCACAAGGGCATAAAGAGCAGTTAATTGTAGATGCAGTGATTATGGAGCAAGCAGTGCAAAAACAAAGGAACATTAATACAGCCTTCATTGACTACAAGAAAGCATTTGACTCTGTACCGCACTCATGGCTTATATTTCAGTGCTCAGAATGTATAAGATCCACCCATTGACAGTTTCACTGTTGAGGCATCTGATATCTTCCTGGTCAACAGTGCTGCAGGTTGAGTGTCCAGGAGGGAGGATTACAAGTTCATGTATCCCAATAAGGAGGGGTATTTTCCAAGGAGATAGCCTAAGCCCTCTGTGGTTTTGTCTGGCTCTTAACCCTTTTTCCTTTATCCTAAATCAATCAGGCTATGGATACAATCTTAAAGGTTCAGCTAACCTTTAGTGAACATTGTCACATCTTATGTACATGGATGACATTAAGATATATGCAGCTAGTGAAAGGCAGCTGAACCACCTTTTGGCCCTCACAGAAATGTTCTCTGCTGATATTCAAATGTCTTCTGGCCTGGAAAAATGCATAACATTAAGCATTCAACATGGAATGATTCACCCAACAAATTTTGTACTGGGGACAGGCAAAGCATTTGATTGCATGGATGAAAGTGATGCATACAAATATTTGGGGCTTGTGCAGACCAAACGGTTGAATCACAAAGAAATACGAGGAGTAGTCACCAATGAACATTTAAAGAGAGTGAGTGCAGTGCTAAAGTCCAGAATAGATGGCAGAAGTACATTTAAAGCCATTAACACATATGCTGTTCCTGTACTTACATATACATTTGGCATTGTGAAGTGGCCCAATACAGAGCTTGAATCTTTAGCTTGTTCCACCCAAAAACTATTAACTAAATACAGAGTGCACCACCCAAAATCAGCAGTAGAGCGACTAATAATACCTAGGAACAGAGGTGATAGAGGCCTGACTGACATTCACAATAGCTGTCAGAGGCAGATTCAGTCTCTCTGCAACTTCTTTCTTACACACACCTCATTTTTGCATAAGGTTGTTGTTTCAGCTGATGATTCCTATACGCCACTAGATCTTTGTCACACTGGAGTAGCTGATCCAAGATTGGAACATGACCACATAGCAACCATATAACAAAGATGGCTGGAGAAACCGTTCCATGGACGTCATGCTCATGATCTGAATAACCCATTTGTCTGCCAGAAAGCATCAAATGCCTGGCTCAATTGGGGAGGCATTTTTGTGGAAAGAGAGGGTTTTATGTTGGCTATCCAAGATTAATGTGTTACAACCAATAACTATTTGAAATACATAATAAAAGAAAACCTAGGGAATGACACATGTAGGAGATGCAATAAGGCATCAGAGACAATACAACAAGTGTGTGTCAGGCTTTGGTGGCAACAGTTTATCTTCATTGACACAACCAGGTGGCAGGGATTGTTAACAAGAATTTGGCATGTTTATACAACCTGTTGCCCAGCTCAGTGCCATATTACAGTGCAGTCTTACAAACTGTACTGGGATCAGTCTGTTCTCACAGATAAAACAACTCCTAACAATAGACCAGACATCATATTATTAGACAAGCAAGAAAAATTTACATTTCTAATAGACATAGGCATACCTAATACACACAATTTGAAGCAGTACAGTGAGGAGAAAATGTTAAAATTCAGCCTCTGGCTGAAGAAATAAAGCAGTTGTGGAGGCAAGAGAAAGTTAAAATTGTGCCTTTAGTCATGTCAGCAACAGGTGTGGTACCAAAAGAACTATCTGGAAGACTGAAAGAGTGTGGAATATCAGTGAGGGTGTTGAATTTGATGCAAAAATCTATTATTTTGAACACAACATCAATAGTTAGATCATTCTTGAACATTCCACAATAGAGAAGGTGACATTTTGCTTGGTTGGCCAATGCCATTTCATACACCCAGGTAACTGGAGACAAAAAACAAAACATAATAATAATAAGGGTGCACTCCTTTGAAGTTGGCTGAGAATGAATATACTCCTCTGAATGAAGTAGTGACAACTGAAGAGAAGATTGAGACATGGAAGCAAAAATAACTACATGGTGCACATGCTCAGATGCTCAGTCAAGAGTGCATAGACTGTAACTTATCCAATTTGTGGTTGCAGTATGGGTCGTTGTTCCCTGAGACAGAGGGGTTTGCCATTGCAATCCAAGATGAAGTTATTGACACAAAGTCATATAGAAAACGCATCCTGAAAGAAAATGGCTTAGATGTTAGATGCCAAAGGTGCAGAATAGCACCTGAAACAATTGATCATGTTATTGGTAGCACCATAATGATATGGCAAAGATAAATCACCAAAGAATTGCCCTACAATTTGGTTTTCTTGAGGAGGAGCACCCCTATTACAAATACCAGCCAGCGCTTGTGCATGACAATGAAAGGGCAAAGTTGTATTGGGACAGGACAATAAGAACAGATCACACCATCACCGCAAATCATCCTGATATAATGGTCATGGATAAGAAGGAGAGAATTGCCTTCCTGGTTTATGTGACAATCCCACTCAACCATAATATGAGGACAATGCATGCCCAGAAGATTAATAAGTACGCAGCCCTGGCTGAAGAAATGAGGGAGCTCTATCATCTGCAGAGTGTGAGAGTGGTACCAGTAGTGATTTCGAATACAGGATTCATTCCAAAATTCCTGAAAATATGTTTGAAAGAGCTTGGTCTCATTGCAACAATTCAAAAAGCTGTAATTTTAGGCACTTGCCATATTGTTATAGTCGCCCACATATCATTGGAATGACCAAGGACACTGGCAATGGTGAGCCCTGTTGCCACTGTTGTCCACACTCATTCGGCTAGCCTAGAATGACTGTTTCCTTCTCCTTTCTACCCTCTCCTTTTTTCACTTCTTCTCTCATGTTCTTTGTGGCTGAACTGTTATCCTGTCCATTGAAGTTTGGAAAGACTTTGCAGTTTTGGACGCTCTATTGTGCCAGTCTTTGATTTTAGAACAACAGTTTCTTTTCACCCCCTTCGGCTTCTTTCCTTACTACATGAAAGGGGAGATAAGAGTATTGTTCATATTAATTTCTATAGTCTTGGTATTTCAAAACTCATTTCTGTATCAAGATTGAATTTTCACTGACACAGCCTATCCAGTATTCTGAAAATATGAAATTAGGTACATGGGATTAGTCCATTTGGAAATTCTATGTAGGCTAATATTCATTTTATGATTATATATTTTTTATCATATTTATGTAATAGATTATTACATAAATTATTATATTTTATAATAAATGTTTTTTATTTTAAATAATTATCAAAGTACCCTTTTCCAATGCATTACATGTTTTGACTATTTAAAATCATTTTAACATGCAAATGAACAAATAAAGTTAATTTGTTCATTTGTGTTTGAAAATGACTATAAATAGTCGAAACATGAAATGCATTGAAAAAGGGTACTTTGATAATTATTTTAAATAAAAACAGTGATAAATGTAGCCCTGAGATAAAGGAAACTATATTATAATAAATTTATATTTATATTAACATCTATTATATAAAACTCTTCTACATGATGCACATTTACTTCACGTACTTCACTCTAAGATATTTGTAATTTGCATTAATTTCCATTTGATTTCCATCACACTTCATCCAGGCTTTGGACTGGCTGAAAGTCAATTCTCTTGTTGTATTATTTTGAATTATTTGACATTAAGGCGTGTTTAAAATCTTTTTTTTTTCATTTTTCAATTTTAATAATTTTTATCATTTTTTTGCATAGTTATGTTTATTTCCTAGCTCCACTTCTCTAATCAAAATCAGTTTCAAATTGCGAATCATCCGACGAACTGTCTCCTGTTATTCTTACCACAATTGATTCCATAACTGAGTCACGAGGACACTCTTTCTCTAAATCATCTTCTTGGATTTTTTCTGCATGTTCTACACATCTCCTCCAATCTTCTACAGTGACTCTTTCAATTGCCTCGTGCATCAATTTTTCAACATCTACCATTTTGAATGTTTTATTGTTTGATGCAACGTAGTTTTTTACTTGTGCCCATACAAGCTCAATTGGGTTGTAGTGAGCATGATAAGGTGGCATACGAACCACTTCATGGCCCATTTCAAGAGCAATTCTGTCAATTTCGTAGACTTTGACAGCATATTTAATTTGATTTTTAGACAACAATTCGGCCTTTGTCTCACTTTCTGAAAAATGAACATTTTTTGATTGAAGCCAATTTTGAATGTCTACTTTCCGCCAATTTGTCCGTGGGATTTTCTCAGTTAGCGCTGAGTGGTAACTTGCATTGTCCATTACTATCACTGAACTCGCTTCAAGAATATTAAGAAAATTTACGAACCACTCCCTGAAAATCTCGGCGTTCATTTCACTATGATAGTCTGCCAAAGTCGATTTTTGGGCTTTGAAAATTAATTTGCACTCTGGAACAAATCCAGTTTTACTTGATCCAGCATGAACAACAATCAATCGGCCACCTTTTCCAACTGGAACTTTTAATCCACCACTCCCATTTTTGTGTTGCCATGCCATTGATTTAGTATGATTCTGATTCACCCATGTTTCATCGATATAGAATATTGGCCGCGGATCAGCTTCATTTCTAATGATGTGCATTTTTCTAAGAAACACTGCTCGCGCACACGTAATGTCTCTCCTCTCCATCAAAAACTTACGACCATCATTGCACTTTCTGAATTTGAATCCCATACTGCATATCATTCTTCTCACGGACTCAACACTACCACTGAATTGTATTCTTTCTTGAAGAACAGTTTTGATTTTTTCACAGCTAGGAAACTCTCCACGATCGTAGAACTCCAATATACATCGTTGTACCAAATCTTTGCTGAAATTGTCTATACCGACCACTCTCGAAACTTTGAAGAATTTTTTTCTTGGTGTATTAAATTTAAGCTCATCGTCAGAATCAACTTCTTTTCGTACCGAGCGAACAGAAGAAATACTTATTCCACATGCTTCAGCAGTAATTTCCTGAACTTTACGAAAATTGATTGATTTGAGTCTATTGGGGTTGTCAGCTAACTCTTGAAAAAAACTGTAAACATTCCAGATGATATTCCTCTCTTGTTTGCTGATATCTCTTCTGCCTTTGCGCGATCCCAATTTAGCAGGAGGGGTATGCGGTGTTTTGTTGTTGTGCGGCGTGTGCGGTGATTCAATGTCACTTGTATAGTCCATTTCAATAAACTTATTACTATTACTTTAAACTCAACTATAAAAACTTAGATAACCTACTATAATACTTATATTTCGCTACTCTACTCAACTACTCTATTTTACCCTACTATTTATAAAACATAATGTAATTCAATACCTCACTACTCTGTACTGACAAATCAATCTGTCTCGGAGCGAATATGGATGTTGATTGTCAAACTGCAAATGACAGAATGAGCCTTCCCATCCACGTTCAAATTTGTCTTGTATGGTGGTGAAAGGTTGAAGGTGTTCATAACATTTCTCAGAAATGTTCATTAATGTGTTTGAGGGTGAACATTACATTTCTCGGAAAAAACATTGTTATCATTCCGACTGAGCCCATTATCCTTCCAACTCATTCCTACTGGCTTATATTATTTCTCACTCACCAACACAGATGTTGGAAGATATTGAAATTTTCTATATTATTCATCAATACTTTCAACTATATTGTCCTCTACATAGAAGAAGAAGAAGAAGAAGAAGAAGAAGAAGAAGAATAAAAAGAAGTAAACAATTCAAGGAAGGTGAACAATATCCTCCTCACCCAAACAAAACATCGCTCCTTCTCTCTCACACACTCATTCTCTCCCTTACCAGCTACCCCTGAGTATGAAGCGGCAACGTTGGAGGGAGAACCGAGGAAGGGTGGTGTGATACTTGGTCGTCCTTGGTCATTCCAATGATATGTGGGCGACTATAGGAAATTTCTCTCACAGCAATAGCATGTAATAACTTGAGTAGTTTGAGTAACTTATACCTGGCTTTTGCCTGTATCATTGTAACCATGTTGAATGTGAATAAATAAAAAAAAAAATAATAATAATAATAATAATGATACTGTTACAAGTCAACACAGTATGAGTGCCTCTGACCATCGGTTGCAGTCGGATAGCAGCCAGGGATCAGGTGGAGAGGCTAATTGGACGGGATCCCAAACCGGATTGAATAAGGAACACCAACAATGCTTTATGTGGACGGATGAGCTAAGAAATGACCTGATGATGTGCCTTGAAGGTAGTTCTCCTAAGCGTAGAGGATACATGGTGCGTTTGCAAAGGCTCTGGTTGAATAAACACCCAGACCTCCAATTCTCTGCTCAAAAACTAAGAGATTATGTATCTTACCTGAGGAAGAATGGATACACAGCAGTAAGACCAGCTGTTGAAGATGGAGAGCAAGTAGTTCAAGCAGTGCAACCACCAGTTCAAGATGGAGAACAGGCAATACAGCAAAGACCTGAAGTTATTGAGCCCCACATGGTTGCAGATTTTAGCACGAGGAAGAACATCAACCTCAGATTGAACCTGAAGTCACAAGAACTGACTGAGCTGAATCAAGGCCTCATGGAGAGAATCCCGGATAATGTTGATATCTTAACTCTCAATGAGGCTGTCTATCAAGCAGCTGCATCAAAAGCTGGAACCAAGCCAAAGGATGATGCTTTTGCGCAAAAGACAAAGCAAAGGATAGGGCAGCTCCAGAAGAAAATATTGGCAGCTAGACAGCATTCATCTAGAGTTCAGAGTGTGATTGAGTTTATAAAGGCCAGAAGAATATTCACTCCAAGAATAAGGAAAATCTCAAATCATCTCAGAAGAGTACATCACACACTGAACTTAGGAATACTGCTAACAATCAAGAGACACTGCATTGATAGGATAAAGGCATTAAAGATGGCTCAGCAGACTCTGGAGAAAAGAGTCAAGTGGGTTCAAGATAATGCTCTATTCAACTTGAACCCTGCAGGGCTGCTAAAAGAGCCCATGAAACAAAATAATGCAGCACCAGCTGTAGAGGAGATTGAGGCATTCTGGGGGTCAATTTATAAGGTTGAGCCTCGGCTTCAGAGGGAAACACCAGCTCTGAAAGCCTTTGCTGATATGTGTAGGGTGATACAGAGTGAGCAGGGAGAGTGTTTGCCAGTAAGTAAGGAGGAGGTATGCAGGGTGATAAAAGGCATGAGAAATTTCAGTTCACCTGGTACAGATGGCATCAATGGTTACTGGTGGAAGCATCTGCCTTGCACACATGACCACCTGGCACAAGTCTTTACAGGCTATTTATGTGATCATAACCCAATTCCAAGCTGGCTGGTTGAAGGTAAGACAATTCTTCTGCCCAAGAAAGGGGATTTGTCCAGCCCAGGAAATTATAGGCCAATCACATGTCTGAATGTCTGCTATAAGATTCTCACAAGGATTCTCAGTGACCAAATATTGCCGCATATTCAGCCAGTTTGGAAGCAGATATATGAGCAGAGGGGCAGTAAGAAGGGCATGGCAGGTTGTAAGGAAAATCTGATTGTTGATAGATGCATCATGCAGGATGCAGTGCAATACAAGCGCAACCTGTCCATGGCCTGGATTGACTATAGAAAGGCATTTGATAGCACTTCCCATCAGCTCATAGTGCACCTACTACAATGCCTTTCTGTACCCTCAGACATAGTGAGATGCTTACAAGATCTAATATCTCTCTGGAAGACCCGATTTGTGATCACTTCACAACAGAGTACAGTGTCTACCAGATTAGTGACATATAAAAGAGGTGTTTTTCAAGGAGATTCATTGAGCCCTCTTCTGTTCTGCATCTCATTATTGCCATTGTCTGCAGCCCTGAAAAAAACAAAGGGCTATTGCTGTGGCACACCAGGCAACAGAATCCATAGAGTGACTCATCTTTTCTATGTAGATGACTTGAAGATCTATGCAGCCAACAAAACTGATCTTAAGTTGGCTGTAGGTGTGGTTCAGTGATTTTCAATGGACATTGGCATGTCCTTTGGGTTGGACAAGTGTGCGGTAAGTCACCTGTCAAAAGGAAGGACACAGGGCCTGAGTGACGAGATGGAGCTCATTGATGGCAGTTCTTTCAGAGCTCTGAGTGCTGAAGAAACATATCAATATCTTGGACTTGATCAAAATCAGGTTCGGGATACAGCAAACATAAAGAAGGCTCTTTCCAGCAAGTATAAGAACATACTCAGGAGGATCTGGTCAACTGAGTTGTCAGGGAAAAATAAAATCAATGCCACTAATATGCTTGCTGTGCCAGTTCTCACTTATTCTTTTGGAGTGGTGAAGTGGAACAAAAATGAGCTCCAGGAGCTTGACAGGGAGACTCGTAAACGAATGCATTTGGAGAGGAGCCTCCACCCTCGCTCATCTGTAGCCAGGATTTATTTGCCCAGAAATGAAGGAGGCAGAGGTTTGCTCACCTTGGAGAACCTCCATAGCAGGGTAGCACTACAGTTTGCGCATAATGTGAGAAGATGTTCTAACCCATTGATGCAACTTGTTCATGATCATGAAGTTGCTGGAATAGGGGCCTTTCTGTATAAGGCAGCACAGCATTCAGCTGATATTCTTGGTCTGGATTTTGATAGAGAAGGGGAGGAGGTTGTACAGCCCTCCCAGCTAAGAGCTAGAATAAAGAGTGCTGAGTGTAAGATCCTCCTTCAACAGCATAGAGACAAGTCAATGCATGGCTTGTTCTACAAGCATGTTGAGGAGCAAGGATTATCCAAAGAACTGACATTTCCTTTCCTGAAGTCAGCTGCATTGGAATCTGAGACTGAAGGGTACATATTGGCTTGTCAGGATGGTGTAATCAACACATTGTCATACCAGAGCAAAGTAATGCATTTGCCAGTGCCTGATATCAGATGCAGGGTTTGTCACAAGTCACCTGAGACCCTGATGCACATATTGTCAGCTTGTTCTGTGCATGCACTTACAGGCTATATCCATAGGCACAATGCTGCATTACGAGTGCTTTACTACCATCTACAGCACTCATATGGTATAGACAAGACACCAGTACTGCCTTATGCCCCAGGAGAAATTGATTCTCTTGTGGAGAATGAAAGGTGCCGCATATACTGGAATTATTCATTCCCCACCACCAGGCTTCTGACAGCCTGATATTGTACTCCAGGATATGACTGCTAAGACTATATATGTCATTGAGTTCTCAGCTCCAGCTGAATGCAATGTCACAGCAAAAGAGGAGGAAAAAAGAATCAAGTATCAGGATCTTCTGATTGAACTGCAGAAGTTGAACCCAGGCTACTCTGTCAGGTTGATTGTGCTCATAATTGGTGTACTAGGGGGTGCGCGCTTGACACTGCTTTCAAATCTAAAGGCAATTCCAGCATGTGAGAAAAGTGCCAATCTATTGGCAGGCCAAATGCAGAAAGCAGTCATCTTGGGCTCACTCTGTTTGCTTAGAGCAAATGATTTGTGGATTACGGAGATGGCATGATTGCTCACCTCACGGACGTGAGGAGTAGTCATGTCACAAAATGCTTGTCAGACCTCCTGGGGAATCGAAGCCCTAAGGTTGGGATGGTCAAGCACATCCTAAGTGGACAAAAAAAAAATAATAATAATAATAATAATGATAATAATAAAACCCCTGTGGATGGGGGGCAAATGACTCAAACAAGGAGGACTCATTATTGAGTGGACTGTGCAGCCAAACAACATCTAATCTGATAATAATCTGGAAGTAGATGAATTAGTAGGTCTAGATACAGTAATCAATCCAGTCTCAATGGAAGAGGTTCAAAACGAGATAAAAACCAACCTCAATACCAAGAAAGCTCCTGGATTTGATTTGATCACAGGGGAGATCTTGAAAAAGTTTCCAAGGAAAGGATTTGTTATTTTGACTTATCTATTCAATACTTCATTATGATTGCAGCATTTTCCCACAATATGGAAGGTAGCAGAAGTCATCATGCTGCAGAAGCCTGGGAAACCTCTAAACGAAGCAAAATCCTATCTCTGCTATAGAGAGTCCTATCCACAGAGAGTCGTATATCTCTGCTACCAGTGATTTCAAAGCTTTTTGAGAAATTGATAATGAAGAGATTGTCACCTATAATAAGAAGAAGAAGAAACCTGATACCAGCCCATTAATTTGGTTTTAGACAGAAACATTCTAATACCACTAGTAAATCTTCTAGCATCATATATCTCAAACAGATTATTCAGAGTAAAACAGAGTAATGAAGTCTCTGAGTTAAAGGAAATCAAAGCTGGTGTTCCACAAGGCAGTGTTCTAGGACCACTTCTCTATGTGCTCTACACAAGTGATCTTCCTGAGTTGGATGAGGTGACAATTGCCACTTTTGCTGATGATACTGCAATACTGTCAGAAGCAGAAACACTCCAAGAAGCGGCTACCAAACTTCAAAATGCTTTGGCAACAGATTTGGTAACTGGACCAAAAAGTGGAAAATCAGATTGAATGAGTTGAAATGCATTCATGTCAACTTTACAAACAAAAAAATTCATAATCAAATCTGAATAAATCTCAATGGGAATGTTGTACCATACAGTAACACAGCTAAATATCTTGGAATGACTCTTGATGCCAAGCTGAAATGGAAAGAGCATATCAAGATTAAAAGAATTGAGCTTGGACTAAAGTATAGTATAATGTATTGGCTATTGGGTAGACAATCCCAACTCTCCATAGACATCAAGATTCTCATTTATGAACAAATTCTAAAACCAATCTGGACTTATGGAATTCAGTTGTGGGGCTGCTCTAAAATAACAAACATCAATAGAATCCAAACCTTCCAAAATAAAGTACTGCGAAACATGGTGAATGTGCCCTGGTACATGAGGAATAGCGATTTGCATCAAGATCTTCACATCCCCTTTGTAACCAGCAAGATAAGACGATTGGCAGCCCATCATGACTCACGTCTTGACCAGCATGACAACATAGAGGTCATCCAACTCCTAGACAACACTCAAATCACAAGAAGACTGAAAAGAAAAAAGCCCCTCGAGTTAGTGTAGTGCTAGTGAAGTGAGAAACATTAAAATTAACTAAATCCATATCCATATTGATACTAGTAACATCAGAACTGCTTGAGTAATCAATGGATGAACTGAAGCTTCTAAGTTTGTTGACTGAAATTATCAACTGAAAATTAATGGTTTGTCTGTTGAGACAAGTTTTAATAACATAAAAAAAATTATTAAGTGGACTAGAATGGCATCCACAGTAACCCCTGCTTGACATTGTAAGAGACGACTAAAAGGGGACCCTCCTCTTCTTCCAAAGCCCTTATTCCTTCTCCATCTTCATTTCTCCACCATGCTTTAGTTCTTTTATTTCTAGAATGACAGTTTTTCTATTGACTTCGATGTGTGTCATTCTTTCTTATGACTTGTCTTTTATACATTTATAGTATTTCTGTCTGGCCTTCCTTGACCAAATTCTTGTTTTTCCAGCCCTGGTCCTTAAGTTTGCTGGGGACCTATGGTTTTTTTTTTCAATTTTCATTTTTATTTGAGTAGTGTGGAGTGGAATACCTGCCAGTTGGGTTTGCAGCCCCCTGGTGGTATAAAAAAGAGTTGCACCAAGACAAGACAGGAATAGAACTCGGGAGGTGAGGGAGGTTAGGGGGGATCAGACTGCTCCCCTTCAGACACCTCATGGACAGTCTGGCACGTAGGAAGGTGAACCAAGTGGCGCTTTTCCTGTGCAAGGTACCACAAGGCCCCGGAGATACAATTTTAAAAATAGAAATCAAATAGCTGAACCTGAAGTAGTTGAAGAAAATTCAAGTAATGAGTCCACTGATCGGGGCTTAGAGGAGGTACGTCCTCCCCCTGCCCCAATCAGAGTGCCGCAGCCAGAGAATAGGCCAAGAAGGATGAGATGGAGCAGAGAAATGAGTGCAGCTGTTATCCGAGCCTACTATCTGGCCACAAAAATTGAAACAGACTGAACTCAATATAGGGACAGATTGATGCATTATTAGCAGGACATTATGCCACATTCAGAGCTGACAGCCCAAAGGATTGCTGATCGAGTTAGAGTAATAATGCAAAGAAGATTTCTCACTGAGGCAGAACTGGCATGTATGAGAGAGGAGGTTCATCATCAGCTGTTTTGCACTGCCAATGATGAGGCTTTGGAAATTGTAGAAGCAGCATATACAAGAGAAGAAAATGAAATAGAAAGAGACACTCTATCAATAGATGGGATGGCTGAGATTGCTTTGATGCCAGAGGAAAATGATAATAATGTTGGATTGAGAATTGAAAATGTCTTGCTTGAAAACGTTTTCAAATACAAGGAAGTAGTTGTTGAGTTTAGGCCCAGGCTTGAAAAAGTGCCATATGATAGAAAAACTCTTTCCACTGTTAAGGCAGTAAATAAAATACTTGTCAAGCACGTAAATGAAATAAATGATATTGTTGATGTGATAGACTGGATGTATTGTGGGGCTCTCAAAGTATTTCAAGAGTTAGGGATGAAAGTCTTTATCTAAAATGCAAGGAAAGGGATTACAAAAAGTAGTGGAGATAGGGAAAAAACCAAAGTGGAAAGTAAGGATTGAAGGTAAGATTAGAGATTTGAGAAGGAAAATAGGTATACTGGCAAGCCATTGACGAGATCCTGATAAAGCAAGATCCTGTCACTGAGACAGAAAAGACTGGTGGACAAAATAGTTGTACAGGATATTGGCTTTGCTCAACAGGATAGATTGAATCAAATACTGGCCTTCCAGATGGATAAGTTCAAACAGAGACTTGCAGCACTTGCCGATCGGTGTTGTAGATATACAGAGGCTGTGTCAAGAATACACCAGGCAACTCTATTCTCTAATAATGAAAGGAAATATTACAATCTTCTAAATAATAATGAACATGGTGAAGTGCAGCATCCTGGTGTTGAAGATATGAAGAAAATTTGGTGATGGACATTTTGAAGAAGGAAGCCCTGATAATTGACATTGCTGTGCCAACTGAAGAGAATGCTCAGAAAACTAGGGGAGAGAAACTAAGAAAGTACCAGGAACTGGCATTTGAACTCAAGGACATGTATGGGCTGAACAGTGTGAGGATTATCCCAATTATCATTACTGTGGGAGGGTTGATGTCAAGATCAACAGTGGAGGCTTGTAGATTGTAGAAGTATAGATCTCTCTCAGAGTCTGATTGAGAGAATGCAAAAGTCAGTTCTGTTGGACACAGCTCGAATAGTACGCCAAATACTGCAGTGCACATGGTAAAACCCTGAACTTCACAGTAACAATGGAAAATAATAGTGATTAAATGAAAGAGGTTGCAGTTAATGCCCCTCTTTCCATGTACAATATCCGCATATCCGAGAATGAACAAACATAATAATAATAATAATAATAATAATAATAATAATAATAATAATAATAATAATAATAATAATAATAATAATAATAATAATAATAATAATAATAATAATAATAATAATAATAATAATCCATTCCATTCCATTTCCAATTTCCTTCATTCAGGTAACCCCAGAAGAAGAGAGTTTATAAAAAAAATTCGCTGCGGCACCTGACGGTCGGAAAGAGTGCATTTCAAATGCAATTCTATGATGACTCAAATCATATGACTTTTTCAGATCTATTCAGGGTATGAATTCAAAGGTGCCGTTTTCGAAAAACATCATTTTTGGCACATTATTTGCAATATTCTCCTCCATTTTTGATTGCATATTTTTCGTTGATGGCTCAAATTGTACGGCATAATAAGAGTATTATACCTACCCCTACATCTATGTATTAGTAAGTGTTGATTATACACACCAATTTTCAAAATGATCACGTTATTGGTCGTTTTGTAGTGATTTTTCAAAATTTTCATCCCCTAATTTCACCCCCTACCCTTGGACCAATTTGGCTGGTTAACGAACTAGACCGAGATATAAACACTAATGATTTTTAATCAAAATTTGGTCGCTCTCCGACAAGCCCTTCAGGAGTTATCGTGTTCACAAGAATCTGTATATATAGGTATAGATATATGAATTAGAACGGGCATCGGATTCGTGTTCTGGGGGCTCCGAAACGTGTAAAAAATATATCGCATCATATATTTGCGATTATCCGGTCAAGACCAATAGTGCATTTTTTCAAATGAAATGCACTAAAAACAAAGAAATACACTGTCTGAACAATAAATCATCATAAACAATATTCAATCAAATTCAATTAGAGCAAAAGATACATAATAGTTGAATGAATACAGACATATATTAGAAACTTCCTTCATAACCAAGACAAAAGTTTACACTGAATGAAATTAATTTCTCCAAAACCTTCTCTAGAAGGTTTGGCTGGAGGAGTCGAGCTTTAAATTGAAAGAAACCATTTTTTTTACAAAATTAAAGAATTAGAACTAAATTATTTATTTGAATTGAAAAATTAAATTAATTTCTTTGAATAAGCTTCAAATTGGAAAAAACATTTTTATTACAAAATTTAAAAAATTGAGCTAAATAATTTATTTGAATAAATTACTCAAATTCACTCATATTATAAATCATAAACATTTTCAACTTTTTCTTAATAGCTGATAGTCTGTCTAAAGCAATAAGATCATCTGGCAACTCATTGAAAATAGTAGGTAGGCCTATAACATATCTTGATTCACACTTACCGAAATAGTTATTGAAATCAGGAACAATGTATCTTCTGTAAGCAGCACCATGCCTACGACCATGAACGATCCTACTTAGAGTTTTAAAATCAGTTGAAATAGTATATTTCGTACCTAGGGCCGAAAATGTGCGTTTACCGGCTCGAAATCGGTTTTCAAGTCCGAGGCCGTAGGCCAAGGACTAGAAAAGATTGAAGACGGAATATTACATTTTCGACCCATGGTGTCGAACTTTATTTTTCGGCACACAACATCAATGAAAACAAAATAAATTATCAGTTGATCAGTTCCAAGAACAGCTAGACCAGTAACCTTATTATGCTATCTTCGCCTATGCTGAATTTGGAGTAGGTGCCATTTGCTTGCTATTGGAACTTCGCGTCAAAACTTTATTGATTTAATGACTGAATATTACTTTATAACTATCAGTGTATTCGATTTTATTAGTTCAGAAACGTTTAAGCCCAAGTTAATTTTTGTACGATCATCCTAAATTGTACAATATCAATTCAAAGTTGTTGATTTTTGACAGATACTGGCTAACAGAGAAGCTTAGTCTAGTTGCATTATCACCTGCTAGATGGCGCTGGCTGACCTGCTAGATGAAGTAACACAGAGTCTGACAACAGTAATATTGTTCAAACATGGATTTCATGTTCATCATTATTCAACAGTTAATCAATACAAACATTTTTAATCTTATCAAAGTTGAAATATTAGTAGTATTAGTTATTGAAGCAGTTTTCCTTTATTATTCAACTAATGATTAATGTGAAACCTTTCAACGTTCAGTTCTCTTGACAAGGGATCTTACCAATCAAAATAACAGATGAGAGACTACCTGTACATCGAAATACCAACAAGTTGACATTGACTCCCAAAACAGCTGACATTAAATGCAATCAAACCGGGATGCTACCTATTGATCGACTAACCCTTAAATCGACAACGACCTTCAGTCAGCTGACATTCAAGGTGATTTTACTGCCCTAGGGCCGAAAAACGCATTTTCCCGGCGAGTTGCTGGCGACCTCGCCTGAAAATAAGCGTTTTCGGCCTGCGTATAAAGCATGTAAAACAGTCCATTTCATACCAGTGTGGCGAAAAATAATATATCAAATTTGAAAATGTAATTAACTGGTAAGATACCGTATTTTTAAAATAAATTTGACTTAGGGTGGCTTTCTTGTTTTGCATGTAAAATTTTTTGGAGAGAGTTTTGTATATTTTTAATTCTATCAATAATTTCATATCCACTTGCATTGCCCCATACATTTATACTGTATCTGATAACTGATTCAGCTAAAGCTTTGTAAACAACTATTAAAGTTCTCTTTGGCACTGTGTGCTGCAAATTATACAGGCCAAAAAGACAAGAGCGAAGGCGTTTACAAACACTATCAATATGTGGACCCCACTTTAATCTGTCATCAATAGTAATGCCAAGATATTTTTGAACTGTTACTTGCTTAACCGTCTCATCACAATTACAATTATTTGATTGAGAGTTATTCACATGTATGCAATCAAGCGAATGAATTATAATATTAATAGAATTAGAAATTTTCCAAGCAGGCATCTCATGCATATACAAGTAGTTTTATTATAATTCAAAATCAAGCCATTATCATGTACCCATCTCTGCATTTCATTGAATTCTTTTTGAAGCATCAGTCTAGCTTCTTCAAAACTTGTATGACTAGCCACCATAACTGTATCATCAGCATACTGGAATATTCTAGTTTCTTTTGCAACATTCACCATTGAAATCACTGATACTAAATAAAGCAGTGGTCCAAGGTTGGACCCCTGCGGCACACCAGAGGTAACAGGTTCATGATGACTGTAAGATTTTCCTATTTTGACAGTAACTTAATAATAATAATAATAATAATAATAATAATAATAATAATAATAATAATAATAATAATAATAATAATAATAATAATAATAATAATAATAATAATAATAATAATAATAATAATAATAATAATAATAATAATAATAATAATAATAATAATAATAATAATAATAATAATAATAATAATAATTTCGCTTTTATAGATATAGGAGATTACAGCATCAAGTTCGATAGTTTCTTTGTCAAATTTCTAAACGATATGAACTTAAATAATATCAGCCTAATCAACTTCATTTCCTTTTAAAAAAGCATACAATATTGCAACTCAAAAGCCAGGAACTAAGCACACTAACCAGTATTCATAGTCGTAGGCATTATGCCCAACTCCAAGATAGTTCATTTTTAGTGAATTCAGGCCGAAAAATTAAAAAAAAAGATGAAAATTCTCTACAGAAGCTAACTTTCTATTTCATAATTCTAATGTTCCATACTCTTACATTGAAACTTCTTAATTCTCTCCAAAAAAAAAATCAACATTAGCCTGATTACTATCTAGCCGAATGACTCATTCAATGAAACCTTTGAAGTTTAAGTCAAATTCACCTGAAATGAACTACTAGTTTCATTTAACGTAGGCTCATTCAATGTTAACCTTTGAAGTCAGTTTACTGGCTATTCGCTTGAGTTGTAGCCAGCCTATTCATAGTTTCATCTAGGCGTTATTGATTCGGCCGGCGAGGTAGTAACTGTTGGGCTCATTGCATAAAGATGGCACGTACTGGCGCAGGTCTAGATTAAATCATGTAAGATGGCATTACGAGACAGCCTCCTGAAAGTGCGGTCTACCAGCAGCCACACCGGCACGAACTCCCATAATCCAAAGTAATTAAATCAGTCCATTATTCTCGTGATTCACAAAAGCGTGCAGCGCATGGTTCGTTAGCAGGTGCAAGTTTTGTTTCAAACGTCCAACCCCCCATGTTACACCCCCACCACCGCGAATAAAACACAAGGGACATATTGTTTGTGAAGAGACAAGTTAATTATTTTTATGAGAGGTAATCTGCTACATGCAAACTATAACCTGCCGCTGATGGGCCCCTGTGAATATCACGTTTTTTCAGCAGCGTTGTTGAATGTGCAAAGAATTTTTCCATTTAGAGTCAACTACACTCCAAATCAAGCTTTTGAAATTTACAACTTTCCTCTCTAACAAATGCTACTGTTTGTTGGTTCAGCTTGATCAAATCAAAAGCTTGCAATACATTTGTCTAACATTCAAATACATTTCATTGCTACTCTGTTGTGAACACTGCATTGCATGATTCAAAATTCTAATACTTTTTCATTTGTTTTCATAAATTAGTGTCTCAATGTAAAAAATGTTCTTTTCCTCCACCTACTATCTAAAGTAGACCTCAGGAGAAAAAGAAGATTGAAATTCCCTTGGGAATAAAGTAAGCCCATTTAAATAACATGGGAAGCATCTCTATGATATTTTGTGTCTACATTTGGAACTTAGGCGTGAACTGTAGAACAGTAAACAGTATAGAGTGCACAGTTTGGAAGAAAGGTTGGTTATGCTGATATTTTGAAGGAATATTTATAAAACAATGGATCATGATTGAAGAAAGTTGAATACTTTTATATTATTCATAAATTTATAGAAATGTAAAAATGTATACATATGGAAGTATAGTACCAAAGTAAAAACAATCTTCATGATTTGAAAGCTAGAATTCTCGATCACTATCGAATATCGACTATCGAATCGATTAGAATTAGATAGAATCGAATTCAATGATTCATTCCTACAATGGTTTATTGTACTTTGAGATTTGTGTGTTATAATTCAAGTTTATTATTATAATAGTGTGTTTATCGTTTTAATTTTGACTAATTATCAATCGTCCACTGTCATATTATACTGGAACAATGATAAAAGAATGTCTTTGTTGAATTAGACTTTTGGTTTGGAAGTATAGTTAACCTCAACTTATATGGTAGTTGAGGTCAGTAAAATTGTTAGTTTTGAAGTTTTTCAATTGGAAACCGGACTTTTCAACTTAAATTTAAACGAATATCCTCCATTAGATAGCCTTTATTATGTTGTATGAGTTGTATCAACACGAAATATTATGTTATTTGGATTTTAATTGTCCTAATGAACAGGTTTTCACTATCGGTTACTGTTGTGTTGTGGACAAAATAGGTCTTCAAACATTGTAACTGTCTCTGAAAGTTGAATTTACAATTTAACATTTGTAATATACGGTATGTACTTGCTGGAAGCTAGTAGCCTGATATCTGTTAGAAATAAATAAATTTTATTGATGCTTTTGTTTTCTTTTATTTTTGGAGCTTATAGATTGAAAGATTGTTTTCACTACTTTTATACATGTCTAATGTAACAATTAAAATGTTAATTAAAATGAAGTCTATTATAGTAAATTTGAAATGATTCAGTTGATTGCTTGAATATCTTCTTCTTTTTATTAGGTTTTAGTTCTACATATTAGCCTAATCAAAAATTGAAATAGAAGTTTCATTGCTCAATCTAGTTTCTCATAACTTTTTTTTATTATCAGTATCATTACTTAAAAACTGGAAGTAATATCAACTTATTTGCTTCCCTTTTATTGTTACTATATAAGTTAACTTGCCAGTCATTCCATTAATCATTCTTTTATTTCACCAGTTTTGTTTAGTTTGTAGTTACAAAAATTATAAATTGGGAAGTAGCAGCTACCTACCGTACTTCCTAGTTTTGAGATTTCAGATTGAACCAAGTTGGATTTATTTTACAGCTGATTTCTTTTATATGAATATACTGGCCGAGTTTAATAAAGATCGGTTAAAAGAATTTGAAGATGAAAATTATTTTTCGCCACACTGGTATGAAATGGACTGTTTTACATGCTTTATACGCAGGCCGAAAACGCTCGTTTTCAGGCAAGGTCGCCAGCAACTCGCCGGGAAAATGCGTTTTTCGGCCCTAGGGCGGTAAAACAACCTTGAATGTCAGCTGACTGAAGGTCGTTGTCGATTTAAGGGTTAGTTGATCAATAGGTAGCATTCTGGTTTGATTGCATTAAATGTCAGCTGTTTTGGGAGTCAATGTCGACTTATTGGTATTTCAATTTGAAGGTAGTCTCTCATCTGTTATTTTGATTGTTAAGATCCCTTGACAAGAGAACTGAACGTTGAAAGTTTTCAAATTAATCAGTAGTTGAATAATAAAGGAAAAATGCTTCAATAACTAATACTTCAACTTTGATAAGATTAAAAATGTTTGTATTGATTAACTGTTGAATAATGATGAACGTGAAATCCATGTTTGAACAAAATTATTGTTGTCAGACTCTGTGTTACTTTGTCTAGCAGGTAAGCCAGTGCCATCTAGCGGCTGATAATGCAACTAGACAAAGCTTTTCTGTTAGCCAATATCTGTCGAAAATCAACAACTTTGAATTGATATTGTATGATTTAGGATGATCGTACAAAAATTATCTTGGGCTTAAACGTTTCTGAACTAATAAAATCAAATACACTGATAGTTTTAAAGTTATATTCAGTCACTAAATCAATAAACTTTTGACGCAAAGTTCCAATAGCAAGCAGATGGCACCTACTCCAAATTCAGCATAGGGGAAGATAGCATAATAAGGCTACTGGTCTAGCTGTTCTTGGAACTGATTAACTGATAATTTATTTTGTTTTGTTTTCATTGATGTTGTGTGCCGAAATATAAAGTTCGACACCACGGGTCAAAAATGTAATATTCCGTCTCCCAATCTTTTCTAGTCCTTGGCCTACGGCCTCGGACTTGAAAACCGATATCGAGCCAGTAAACGCACATTTTCGGCCCCAGGTACAAAATATACTATTGTAAAAATGCAGAAAGGCGGATATCTGGTGAACAAATCGCTTTTTTGAAGAAGATTTATCGTGATTTTTTCTTTATTTTGAGCCATAGAATGTATTCCCAGAGTTTGGCACTTTAATTTTGGGACACTCTATATATTCCTATCAATAGCTAATTAATGTAGGTGTAGGAAAAATGTTGTGTGCATCACGGGACTAAAGTTCTTTTTCTCCCTCAGGGAAATTGTCGCCCTGCCCCGCTACGCCTTGGGCAACAACAGTTTCCCCTCAGGGAGAAAAAGTTGCCCTTTAGTCCCTAGATGCACAAATAACTATTTTGATTGTTTGCAGCCTGTAAATTGCAAGAGGGACAAACTTGAAAGCCAGTAGAATAAGACAATGGAAGCTCTTCAACTGCAGGTCAAGTATGTATTAATTATTTCCATGAATACAAAATTTGTATTGATGGAAATCATTCTTATTATTCAATAATATATAATTATTTAAATCATAGAATTTAATTATCAGATCATATTTGATTGGTGGAACTAATTCACAATATATTGAAAGAGAGTTCATCAATATTGTGTTGCCGCGTGTTTCTCAATAATCTTCTTAAAAGAATTCAATCAGAATTGAAAAAAATAAATAAATAACAGCAGTAATTTCAATAATTCTGTACAAACTATATGGATTTGATCCCATCTATGTCTTTCTTCTCTATATAAATAGAAATATATCAGCAATTATGATGATCAATTATCAATTTTTTATAACTTATTTGTACTGTGCAATACTCTAACTCATAAGTTACCTATATCATTCAAGTCTAAGCTAAACATAGGGAAAATTATATGTTCGTATTAAAATTCAATCGTAAATGAGTGAATGGATACAATCATTAAGTCATTCATAAATCACCTATATCCAATAAAGCAATCTGAGGGCAATGTTAGTTGATCCACATGCGTCAAGTCGACTTCACTAGTGTATCAGTGTATGCTGATGAATACTCAAAATATTAACTCATAAATAAACAGTTACTCAAAATATTCTACATTGAATGCAAAAGATGGATAAAAGGAACCCTCACCTGCGAATGTATGTACTTGGAGTAGCGCCTGGTATTGATAACTACGATGAGAAGGAGGTTGGCTGCCAGAATGCCGATGGAAAGTGCTAGGATGAAGATGGCTTGAGCGAGGCCACCAAAGCTGATTGGAGGACCCACAGCGCCGTATCGGGGATGCGAACAGCTGACATTCTGCAAAGATGGAGCCACTAGCAGTGTGCTTTTGCTTCCCATCGTACGCATCATCGTACCCCAGTTATTTTCTGTCTCGCTTATCATGTGCAGGGCACGGAAATATTTCTTTAGATAAACTAGTCGCAAACACCAAATCAACAGAATTCAAACACAGAAATTCTGGAGTATGGTCATAATATTTATTATCAGACCGAACATAAGATAGTAAAACTAAAATGGTGCGATCATCGATTCTCAAAATTGGGAAGAATGTAAGGTTTACAAAATCAAAGTTCAATAATAAACTATTTTTGTGATTGATTTACTGGGTTTGAAGATCTCTCAGGAAATCTGAACCTTTGTATCCAGATAATTTTTTGTGTTTGTGAGGGTTGGGATATGAATCACTTGACTTGAAATGGCTAATAGTTGCAAAGATGAGTTCACACTGGATCTTGCTCAAAGATTTCTTAGCAGCTGATCCTTCTTTGCCGTCTTAAGCTGTTGCATGTTAGTACTTATTCAGAAGCTACTCCACCTGCAACAATAAAAAATAATAACTATATATTATTGAAGATTATCAATTTTTTAAAATGAAGAATTTTAGAAAATTTTAGTATGAATTGGTTGAGAAGAAGTTTAAGGCATAAGCCGGCTGCACCTTAATGTTATTTTGAATAAATTATGATTTGTTGTTCATTATTCACTATTAATTACTCTACTAGTCAATCAATTAAAAGAACTTTCAAACTTTTGACGTGACAACGTCTTATAAATTGGTTTGCCGGGTGACACTTCAAAAAACTGCGTTACGGAAGTGGTTAGACGGAAGTGGAAGAACAAGAGAGGCAGAGCGAGAGAGAGAGAGAGAGTGAGAGAGATAGGCATACACACAGGTTCATGTTAGTGTTGAGCCATCGAACCTCAACTATCGATATATTGGAGAAACAATATATTGCACCCACTTACCCCACTTGGCATCTCATGGCCTCAGTTAGGGTTTTGTTAGGGCAATTAGGGTCATTAGGGTATTTTAGGGTATTTTGGGTTAAAAACGGGGTATTCAGCTGTCCTTTGGTTTTTATGACATTTTGACCCCTCTGGTCAATTGGGGCATCTCTCCTGGTCACCATACTAAAGAATGGTATTCAGGGTATTTTTAGGGTATTTTAGGGTACTCGGGTTATTTGGGTTTTTATGGTGTTTTTAGGTTAAGGGTAGGGTTTTAAAAGTTTTCCGGGGGTTATTTTAGTCTCAGGGATCTCGAATAGCGAGTTAGGGCCGGGAATTTCTAGGGTATTTTGGGAATTTTAGTTTTAAGGGTGGTTATAGGTTAAGGGTAGGGTTATTTATTGTTCCTAAGGGTTAGTTTGTCGTTTGGGATCTCGAATAGCGAGTTAGGGCTGGGAATTTCTAGGGTATACAAATGAATATTCACATTGACGTGACAACGTCTTATAAATTGGTTTGCCAAAGACGTAAGTGACTATAGTCGGCGCAATCTAAGTTGACGAAAACCCCCTCCACCCAAGAAATAGCTACGTTGCCAGATTGTGTAAAATTGGAACATCTTCAAATTCGCGATTGAACCCCATATCTAGACGCAGAATTTTATCCTTGATATGCCTGTAGTATTAAAAAAGTTCCTGGGTAGAAGGATTCAAAGGAAATTTGATTTTTTTTTTTTTGAAAAAAAATGAAAAATCGCAAAAATATTACTTTCTTTTGTATATTACTTCTTTCACAACCATGGGTTGTAGTGAAAATGAAGTTTTCTAATATCAAAATGACAAAGAGAATTCGAGCATTCTAATGGTTTCTGAATTTTCTATATCCGACCAATTATTGTTTCACATGTTTCAATTAATGAATATGTTTGTCAATGTCGAGTCAACTCCATCAGAAAACATGAGATTCTCGATGATCTAGAACCTTTTTTTTCGAGAAGATAAGTGGGTGGTGAAAGCGAGAAAGTTGTTCAAAAACAATTGAAATTATTTTTCCAAATGTCGAAAATAGTCGGAAGATCGTAATTTGGCCTCTCAAGAGTTTCAAAGTAAGGAGAGCGGTATATGCATGAATCATTGTATGTTAAAGATTGGAGTTATTGAAGCTAATCGACTTGGACATTTGAGCTGCGAACAGCTGGTTTATCATAAAAATAGAGAGTTTCACAACACCGCGTGAGTTTTCCAAAGCTACGCTGTCACTTTTAACATTCAGTTGAATGTGTTTGCGTTAGAAGAAGTTTCAATTTCACGCAAAATGACAACGTAGCTATTTCTTAGGTGGAGGGGGTTTTCGTCAACTCAGATTGCGCCGACTAAAGGTTATGTTGTAGTAATCACAATGTTGTGGTAGTTTCCAACAAGGTAAGTAGATAAAGTAAAGGTAATGGACTCGCGCATCTCAAATGGAGCAAGCATTGAATCATGACGTCATTGAACCACAACCCACAGATGTTTAAAAAACTTCAACTTTGCCAGTTGACTATTTGTATGCTGTTACCAAATCTATTCACATAACCTAATTTTCCTATTATGTTTTGAAAATAGAAATTTCGCCTCTTCATTGATAGCTTAATTGATGTGTTGTAATATTGATAATTATTGAATATTATTTCATCCTTCTTCCTACTATACGAATGAATATTCACATTAAAATTATTTTACCACTCAAAGTCGTTGTCACGTAAAAATTTTTCCCGTATACCGACTTTACAGGCATTTTTTAATTTATATAAATTTTTTGAGGCTTTAGAACTGAAAGACGAGGACTCATCAACAAAAGAGACAACAGCCTAAACATCTCTCCACTATGGAAGTTGATTCTTAACAAATTCAAACCAACCAATTCACAAAAGCCAGACGCGTCTCCAGGAATTTCATTCAACACGCAGCGCCAGCCCGATTTCGTGGAAGAAGAGGAAGGGAGGAGGTACACCCTCCGTCCGCGAAGGAAGGCTACAACCAACAACTATAAAAAAAATAGTATATCATAATAGTATATTATAATCAGTCTGTTCCAAGGATGTCGTCTGAGATGGCGACGAAACGTCAACTAACCCAAGTAAGTGAGTTCACAGATCGGATGTACCCGGTAAACCCGTTAAAATATTCATCCATCCGCGAAAATTTAAGAGTAAACATATATATAAATATATATTTTAACGGGTTTTCCGGGTACATCCGATCGGTAAATTCACTTACTTGATTCTTACCCAAGTAAGTGAATTTACCGATCGGATGTACCCGGAAACCCCGTTAAAATATTCATCCATCCGCGAAAATTTAAAAGTAAACATATATATATATATACAGATTCTTGTTAACACGATAACTCCCAAAGGGCTTGTTAATATCTCGGTCAAGTTCGTTAACCAGCCAAATTGGTCCAAGGGTAGGGGGTGAAATTAGGGGATGAAAATTTCGAAAAATCACTACAAATCGACCAATAATTTGATCGATTTGAAAATTGGTGTGTATAATACCCTTATTATGCCCTACAATTTGAGCCATCAACGAAAAAATCCAATCGAAAATGACGGAGAAAATGGCGAATAATAATATGCTGATAATTGTGTTTTTTATGGATTTTCGAAAACGCCACCTTTGAATTCATACCCTAAATAGCTCATTAATGTGTAATATATGCTCATTAAGTAATATGTATTGATCATAGAATTGCATTTGAAATGCACTCTTTCCGACCGCCAGCTGCCGGGGCGAATTTTTTTTTCAATTTTGTCCCCATAATATACGTTTTAATAATGTTTAAAACATAATTAATGTTTTTTATGATGTTTGATGTTGAAAAAAGGTTATGATAAAGATGAATTTCAAACCATGAGGTTTATACATGATACAAGACACCTATGTGAAAGCAGCCTTAGGGTTTGAAGTGCGGTTATTTGATGGTAAAGGCAAAGGGATGAGGTAGAGGTACAGCGGTAAGTGTGTGGAGGATTCAAATAAGGTTATCAAACAGTGTGAGGGATTTAGTTTTCAGAATAGACAACAACCCACAAATATTACATTTTAAAAAGAAAAGAAAGAAATGTATGTCTTTGAAAAATTTGAAATTTGTAAACATACAACACTACATCCCAATAAAATTCATTCTGAACGACCAAATAAACTTCTCATAACACAGACTGTTTGATAACCTTTTTGAATTCTCCCCCTACTTATCGCTATACCTCTCTACAATTTTTTCTTTTTTACCAAATAACCACCCTTCAAAACCTGAAGCACAGTAGTGCCAATCACGCTTTATAATAAGCTAAAACAAGCACGAAACAATTTTAGCCACAAAAAATTGAGTAATTCAACTACAAAGTTTTCATGTTCTCTCAATTCAATGATGATTGATTGATCAGAGTCATTGATTAATCATTGAATCTCAGTAGAGCTAAGATAATTGGTAGAGTTTTATTCGGTCGTAAAAACTAAATTGAAAAAATTCAGATAGAGTTACTTTCAGGTATATCTTGAAATTATTGAGTAGGCTTTCCCATTTATTGGAATCACGGGATTGTAACATTGATTGCCACGTACAATGTGGGATAACCGAACAAGATATTTATAATTGTATATATTTATGTAATTGTATATCACAAAAAACAGTTCCCAACAGTTCTCATAGTTGATAACTCTTTATAAGCTTTATGAGGCTATCTTTGACTAATTTCCTGTTATACAATCATTTAAATTACTATATGTGTAAGTTAAGTAAACGATCCAGATTAATTTAACAATGCATACTTTTCACTTGCATTCAACAATGCATAACAATGTTTCACTTCTAATAATTCAGAAGAAACAGCCCTGCATACATTCTTCCACACTGATTAAATCCACATCATCAATGGATCGGGTTTCTTTGGAGAGAATTCAGCAACCATGAGACAACATTCTGCTGATCGAGAAGCGGTTGATTGATCGACTTGTTCCGAGCTGTGTTTGCTCTGTACCAGCAACGCCGTTCCAGCATCAAGTGCGCTTGTCAAAAGCAAGCAAACATTGAGCGATAATCAACAGAGTTACTCTAATTTCTAATTTTTATCCTTCTTTGGCAAAAATTATAATTCTGAATAGCATTCCAAGGCTATGTTAGAAGTCTCTTATTCATGACTGGTGAGTTTTTGATTCTTTAGAATGTGTCTGATATTGTAGGCATTCCATGATATTACGAGTACTTTTGTATTATGAATTATATTGAATAATTTTATCATTTTGAATTATAATTTTCCTCCAGTGCTGGTTCAAATGTGTAATTTGTTACCTTACTACTTTAAATGTGAGTTACCAGTTAATTGTTTAAAAAAGTTTGAGTAACTATTAAGTTGTAGCGAGTATTTGTGTAATTGCATTGATAAATTGAAAGAAAGGCATACATGGTGCATTCACATATACGGGGTCAAAACCTCCAAGTGGCACACCTGGATATAATGTGAACGGCATGAGATATCAATGTGGGAACTCGACCATTCCTCATACATAGAACACTTTTCTTCAATTTTTCAGGTAGTAAAAAATTTTGTCCGCCATATTGAATCCAACTTTACTTTTTTAAATAGTAAGGTGGAAATATTATACATGATTTCGATGCAGTTTTTTCAATAAATCGAAAGCCCGAAACCGGACATAGGTATGTCTAGCCGTTGAAAATTTATTTAACATTTTTAATAATCGCTGTTTTGAATAACTGGACATATCAATGGACAATAGACAATAACGGGCAACGTTGCTGATCAAACAGTGGCTTTCGAGCTATGTACAAACAATGGATGAATAGGTACAATTTCGTGGCGTGCTTTTCATTATTCCACTCCCCAGCAAGCCTAGTTTGCGAAAAATTTTACTGGATATCGAAATCGGGAGAACTGGCTACGATATGGAGCTCATTGTGTAGGAAACTTTTATATTGGTAACCAGTATTATTATAGCCTATTTGGACCACCTGAAAACATAAAAAAGTCCAGGAAGAATAAGTTATCTACGAAATTACTCATTTCTAAAAATGTATTGTCGATAACCTTCAAATAGTTCTGTTATATTTCTGCAATTGATTTTTTGGTTGAGGTTTTTTCAATCAACACAGCAACACTTCAACACGAGGATGATTAAAAGCACTAAAGAACTAATTAATGAAGCAACACCATTTTGAACAATGTCATCCAACTATTTGCTTCAATCGTTCTCTGTTGTATTAATTTTTTTGCTCTATCGGTTTGACTCATTTTGAAACATTTGTTTCATTTAGTTGATAAGTGGAGTAAAATTATTTTCTTTAAAAAAGCAAAGATCAATTTTCAACTGTAAATGGGACATAGTCATCAAGTGTGGAGTCTGAACTATTGTGCTGTTTGAATGATAGCACATAGTTGACTTTCATTATTGAAGATGAGCTCTAGTATATAGAGTCGAGAACAGGAGGTTCCAGAGTCCTTATGATGTATGGCGGTTCATAGAGAGGCAATCAACAGGCATCCATCTAGGTGATGATGTTGTCTCTTGGGGAAAAATGATGTCGTAGAACGAGTGACGCAGAGATCTGTTGAGTGATGGCTTTTGTATTTTTTCTTCTCGCTCACTTAATGTTCGATCAATAGCTTGGAACAAAGAGACGACACCCAGCCAATGCGATGCTAGTTCAAACTGAGTCAAAATACTGAACTTAAACTCACATTTTTAGATAAATTTATTTGAGAATGGTTCGAGACACTAAAGCTTGAGCAATCTATGGCAATATAGAAACTTGAAAAATCATTATAAATCCTCCTGACAACATCAATTTTCATAAATATTTCTTCAAAGTTTCATCCAGAACGTTTCCCGCATTACCCGGATTCCAATGCAGCTGATTATACGACGCTATAAATCAGAATTTATGATGTTATAAATATAAGCTCATCATTTCACAGTTCCAGGACTTATCTTTATTACTGGGACATCCTGCAAAGACAAGCTCACAAGCTTCGGGACGAGGGAGGAGAGGGGCTAAATTCGTGTTTATCAGTTCGAATCTTTTGCTTGGCATCTTTCCCCACTTCTCTCGATGGAGCACTTTCGCTCTTTAGTTCAGCCGCATTTAGGATTGGGATACTTAAGGAGAAAGCCTTCAAAAGTGGAGGTGGGTGACTGGTGGCTAGGGGTTGATCGATAAAGTTTGAAAATATTGTGGCAAAAATGTTAGAAGACCTAACTTCACGGTAGATCCTGAAAATTGGAATAATTGTTTAATTAATGGTTCTCTGAATCGGATTTTCAAAATAATTAGTCACCCCTCAACTCAATCAACTACTCTAATCGGTAATCTAATCTATTTTCATGCGAAATTTATAGAGCCAGATGGATGACAACACAAAATGTAACTATTATGTTTTGATGATCAAAATTTGTATTCGATCAACTATGTACTGGAAATGAAATATATACTTTTGCTGATTGCGAAAAGTAAGATGGAAGTAATCTGCTAGATGACGTTTTTTCAGATCTACTAGACCAAGACCACGTTTCTACTATAGCCAGGATGTCACTTTCATACATTCGTCACTCAGTCACTATTCCCAATTATAGAAAAAACTGAGTTGTAATGTAATGACCATTTTATGAAAATTAGCAATCATATTAATCTTTCACTTTGAGCTCTTCAGAAGCAAATCATGATTTAAGCTGTATAATTTCCCATCTTAAGATAGGTTGAAAGAAGCCACCCGTGATCCAGCTTAATTCGACATCTGAATCAAATCCTGGTTGGAATGAATTTATTATAACGCGGGCTGCCTCAGTTGGCGAACAAAAGAACGGGGCATCTGTTTACCTGACGAAGAAAAGCAGCTAAGCTAAGTAGTCGTGAGTGAGGAGTAGGGGGCTGCCAGGATATGAAGGCAATAATGAATTAGGTCGTTGTTTTCTCCCCATTCCCCCCGTCACCTGCTCGACTGCAGTCTGCCTCATTTCCTTCTCTTGATGCTTTCTTAATACGAACTAAATTCTGAAAGCTTTGAGAGATTTTGTGACTTCGCAGTGGCCTAAATGTTTACGAAGCTCTGGATATTAGACACGGTGAAGTAGTTACGGAAAAGCTCAATCTGAAAGAGGTCAGAAAACCTCCATTGGCAGCAGCTGTGAAATGGAAAAGCTCTTGAAATAGGATATAGGCCTACGTCATTCATGGAAACACATATTCCTATAGGAATATTTGCGCAGCATCAAAGTTGATCTAAGCCTAAACTTAAAAAAAAGCCCAGTGTTTTCTCGATGGGTGAATCCTTTGAGTTTACAACGAACTATTGAACATACGTCTTCATTATTATTTATTTATTTTATTTATTTATTTATTCCTTGATAAAGCATTACAATAATTCACAATGTAGAAATATAACAGCAAAATGAATCAATAACAAAAATGCAAATAAACATAAGGAACTACTTCCCCAAAAGAGCAAGCTCGAGCTTGGGGAAGGAGCAGCCGTACTTTGACTACTTACTTATTATTACCATATTATATATACATTACCTATATATTAACAACTGAAATCAAAACCTTTCAGTAAACAATATAAATCAGTTATGCTACAATAATCAATATATTTACATACGATATGTGTTAGATGCAACAAAAATTGTTTATTATAATATTGTTTTTACATATTGCCTAGCCTAGTGTATAACATGATATAAAATGAGTAAAAAATGAAATCCATTCAACTGGAATAATTATCATACTAATGCATTCCAGAAATTCTCGGCACTATCCCAGCCATGAGAGTTAACCAGATACTTTTTCAAATGTAATACAAAGTTTTTTTGGGCAAGTAAACCTCTCAAATTACTTGGGAGAGTATTAAAAAATAATGGTGACAAGTAGATAAAGCTACGCTGACCGGCCGCAGTCAATAATCTAGGCACAGTAACCAGACCTGACTCTTCCCGTCTTGTAATAGCACAATCCGTTCTATTGATGAAATGAAAAAGTGATCGCTTCTTATAATATAATATAATATGTTTCAAGTAGATCTGTCGATTATGCTAAGATATAACCATTTACCATGTAGATCCAATAAGAGAAAATAAATTATCTACAAGATATCATCATTGCTATCCACAAGCTAACTTTATAATCTCGTAACATTGTATATGTTACACATGCACTCGGTGTCTCATAATTGGGCATAGATGATCATAAGGATTGCATACCAAATTTTGAAGCATTTTCATGTCCTTTAGGATCAAAGTAGTTAAGATGATAATCATTGAAAAAAGTTCTAAAGAACTCTGAAATATAAAATGGAATCAATTGAAGTCGATTTATAGTAAAATGTTGTTACATTCTGATCCATGATACTGTATTTACCTAGCTTATAATCTAACTGCTACAGAATTACCAAGGAAGTGATTGCGGCAGTTACAAATACGACTAACAACTCAAGTTTGGATTGATTACTGAACTTGGATTGTGGAAGTGACTTGCTCTACAGACAAGGGAGAGAACTCGACGAGGGTTACAACTTCGAATGGAACTCAACTGTGAAACAGAGACAAGGTAATCCATTAAGTTTGGTCTGACTTCTTACGTACGACTCCTACACTTAGATGGTAGAGCAGTCATCCAGTCTGATTTCGTTGAGATAGTTAGCTGAAGTAGAGAGGCTGTGGCTTCTATCAGTCTTTCTCAACCAATAAATGACTTCGATTTTGAAGAGTAGAAACGATTTGAGATCTAGGAACGTACTTGTACGGTAATACAAGAAACCAGTGGAGGTTCGCGCCCACGAAACAAGTGAAGTGCTGTACAGTAAAAGATACAGGCACTCCACCTGTTTCGTGTGCTTGAGCCGCCAGTGCAAGAAACTAGCTTGAAAAAAGTTTTGTAAAACGCCTGGTGATATTGAAAATAATATAATAGATCATATTTGAGAATATTTCTGTAGTCGATGCTGGTGATTAATGGAATGGCTGATTATTGAACGAGCGGAAGCAAGTTCTTACTTTTGACTCAAGGCCGAAGTCGTTGTCCGTCTGTTCGTTTGTCTGTATGTTCGACAATAACTTTCGAACGCCTCAACTAATCATCTTCAAATTCAGAATATATGTTCTCCATACTTTTATACAGGTCAAGTTTGTTGGACAATGAAATCGACCGACTCCTTCATCCTTTTTCGGGCGAAAAAAGGATAAGCTCTTAGCAACAATATATCTATATTTACTCCGGCATCTATTCAATTCCAACACAATAATCACGGCTGGAAAATGTCATAAGGAACTTGAATAATTTTTTTTGAGAATCCATCTGATTACAGTGGAACAGCTGATTGAATATTAGCGGCAAATTTGAAAATACTATCATGAGAAATAATCAATAAATAGGTTCTCAAATCAATAAACTTTTTCATGTGAAGTCATATGTTAATATTGATTTCAAAGTTTAAACATGTGATAGGAGTCTATTCATTTGAACAGCTGACAAAAGATGGCAAATTTTAATTATTTTACCATTGGTTATTTTTCAAGAGTATTCTTGTTGAAAGAAGTTTGTTGCTCCATTTGATTCCCATGCTTTGATAAGTCAGACTAATAAATAAATAAATAAATAAATAAATAGATAAATAAATAAATAAATAAATAAATAAATAAATAAATTTTATTCGACCAATAAACAAACACTTTACAAAAAATGAATGCCTATCGTCTAAATAGGAGACCCTAAAGGTAATCCTGTGTGGGGACCCATCAGTATAAATGAACACAAATTTTTAATTAAATAAAGACAAAACTTAAAATCAATGTTCTAGCTCACTCTCATAGTTCAAAAAACTAAATCATACAATAGCTCTAAAACCTAGTTACTTGAAATCACGAGAACTCGATAACAACTGAAAAATAATCTCTAAAACATTTCAAATACAAAATAATTATACAAAAGCAAGCATTAGAAAATCAATACAGTCCAGAAGACGGACGATACAGAAAGCATAAACAACCACTCCTTATTTATAGGTAAATTTATATACTATCATTCCAACTAGTAATGTGCAATTTATTTTTATACAGTAAAAATTCTGGATGTAGCAATTATACAATAGCAATCGTACACAGAACATTTCAAACTCTATGATTTTATGAAACTGGAATACTAAGTATAAGACCTGAGTAACCCAGTAGACCCAGGTATAATTCATTCAGCTGAGATAATTCCTAAAAAAGCAAATTTACATTATCAAGCGCAAAAATATGTTCTTTCAAAGTGACCTTTAACCTATTACTATACACACAGTTTTGGATATCAAGTTGCAGCGCATTGTAAATTCTATATCCTACATATCTAAAGAACCTCCTATTGTGCTCTAAACGTGGTCTTGGTAAGTAGACTCTATTTCTATTGCGTACCCCATATGGAATATCCTGTCTTGGCAAATCATTTTTATTTTTGAAAATATCTATGATTGATTTTAGCAAGAAGGACTTTCTGACCGGCAATATATTCAGCTCCTTAAATAGTGGATGCGAATGCTCCATCCTGGTCTTGCCACAAATCAATCTTACTATATATAGCTTTGCATGAATTTAGCTTTTACTTATTCATAGCTTTTGCGCTATGAATATAGCCCTCATATTGGTTTCATAGGCACTCCCATAACATATAAGACCATAATTAATTCTTGATTCCACCAGAGTATGGTATAAGTGCACCAAAAAATATCTTGGACAAATATCCTTTAAGAAATAGAAATTCCTGATAGAAATAAAAATCTCTCGCTTTACTTTTTGGATATGCTCTTGCCATGACAGCCTATTATCTATAATCAAACCAAGGTACTCGACACAATCAACCTCTTCAATAACATCACATTGGCAATCCATTAAATCAACATTACAGCTAAACTTGTGATATTTAAGTAAAGGATGAGGGTCATCTATTTTTTGGTTTAGAAGTTTGAAATGAAGTAAATTGGATTTTTTTGCATTCAGTAATAATTTATTCTTAGAAAACCACCACCGTATACTTCTCATATCTATCTGCATTTTATTCAGGATTTCCATCCTGTTTCTGCCTTCATAGAAAAGCGCAGTGTCGTCTGCAAAAGATACAATTTCACCCAACACATTACCATTACAGAGGTCATTGACGTATGAGAGGAATAGTATCGCCGATAACACTGATCCTTGGGGTATGCCATACTTAATCAAGCCGATGTTACTAAGCTCATTTTCATTGTTTAATCTTACTTGCTGATATCTATTTTCTAAATAACTCTTAAACCACCGATTTGCTAACCCCCTTACTCCTATCCTATTCAGTTTCCTCAAAAGCAAATCGTGTTCTATTGAATCATATGCTTTTGAAATATCCAAGTACACTGCTGAGCATTTTAAGTTTTTATTAAAGCTATCATTGATCTTGGAAAGTAGTGACTTCATAGCCTCTTCTGTGCCTCTATTCTTTAGAAACCCATACTGGTTGTCACTGAAAAAGTTACTCTCATTCAAAAAATTCAGTAATCGGTTTTTCATTACTCTCTCCAATATTTTTTGCGAAAATAGATAATAATGTTATAGGTCTATAATTATCAATATTATTGTTTTTTGTGCTTTTTGGAATGGGAATTACTATAGATTTTTTAAGAATTGAGAGAAATATTCCTTTTTGTAAACTAATATTACACAGTTCAACGAGTACATCAGTAATGTATGTTGAAATTATTTTTATTGTTAAAGTTGAGATACCATCTACTCCAGGCGAAGTATTCATTTTTAAATCTTTAATTATTTCTCCAATTTCAATATCATTAACTGGATAGATAAACATTGATTCTATTGGACCATGGACTGGAAAAATCTCTGCACCTGGGTACTCATCATAACGTGGACAGGCTTCTAATTTCGCTTTATTACTCTCAACCACTGTGAGAAAGTAGTTGTTTATACTGTCTGCTATACGTTTATTACCCTCTACTATTTCTCCATCCTGTAATACTATTTTATCAATGTTCCTCCTGTCCTTATTTCTTCCTAACAGTCTATTTACAATTTTCCATTGCTCTCTGGAATCATTCTTACTAGATTCAAATAATTTGAGGAAGTAGTTTTGTTTTTCCCTGCGTATTTCATTTCTTAATTTATTTCTGTATTTTATGTACTTAGCCTTATTCACAATATTAGGTTCCTCTTTCTGCCTCTTATAGAGGAAATCCTTGAACTGAATTTTTCTTATCAACCTATCAGATATCCACTCAGTTCTAGGCTTCAACACTCTATGCCTAATTATTTCATACGTTATTTCTGCTTCGCAAATTTTTTCTTTCAAATAAGAGATATATCTCTCCCAACCCTCTTCAACATCAAAATTGTCTGCTTTCCCTATCACATTATCCCATTCCGATTCAAGTAATATTTCAGAAAGTTTTTTATAGTCTATTCTTGTTTTTTGTGTACTTCAGTGGCGGCTCTCTGATGTACACTAGCTGTTGCTTCATAATAAATGACTAATTCTACCATCGAATGATCGGTAATACCTAGGTGCATGATCTCGGCTTCAATATTCCTTATTCTATTATTTGGACATTTTTTGAGATGCTGTACAAATGCATGATCTATACACGTTCCTGTATCATTTATCAATCGTGTAGGCTCATTAATTAGGGATTCAAAACCAAAAGAAAACATCATTATTTTATAATCATCTACACAATTTTCATTAGCTAATAAATTTATATTGATGTCGCCTACTATAAAAAAAGGTTTTGGATTTTTTCTCCTTTCATCCAGATTCAAGAGATAATTGTTCAACTCATTTATATATATACTTTGTGAGTATATATGCAATCTATATACAGCCAGCAATGAGAACGATAAGTCATCGTAGTTACACTTACAGTAAATACAATCAGCCGATAAGAAATCGACCTTTCTACTCTCATATCTTATATCATTAGTTAAATACACAATAGTACCCCCAGATCGATAATTGTGATTGAAATTTCCTACAGTTGAATAGCCATCTATACGATAACAAGAGGATTCACTTTCTTCTATCCATATCTCTGTTAAGATTATTACTGTAGGCTTCCTTTGAATCTGATTCAAAATAGCCAGAAAAACATCAAAATTCGCTCTCAAGCTTCGTATATTTTGATGAACTATTGAAATTTCGCTTATTTTATTCTCCATCTGTGGTAGTTAAAAAATTTACTTGGAAAAGATTCTATATTGAAATTGGACTTGATTGCACTACTCTTGCGACATATTATTGTAGCCCACAGCATTAACTTAAAATTAAAATTATTATTATTGAAGATTATCCTACTAAGCCTTATCGCAATCATTGATCTTTTAAGTAGTATATTATTGAACTGAACAGACCAACCATTTAAGCACAAAATATGACTTAGATAACTGGTAAAACAATACTGTTTGATCAGACATAAACATAAAGGACTTATAATACGAGAATTGATTGATGCTACTGTGTTTACTCTCTCGCTCATGCAGTGTAATTTTAAAATTGTCCTGAAACTATACGTCTCAATATAGTGAACAAAGAGCACTCGAAAGTTAGTCATTAGAATTATTACCAATAATCTCACTATCCACTCCTTCGGTTTGCGAGCATCGAGCTAACATATCCTCTAGTTGTTTACCTGTTTTCAGTTCCATCACTGGTTTTCCCTCCTCCTTACGCACAAGGATTCTGCCGTCCCTCACCCACAGGAATTTGAAACGCTTCTCTCGGTGCATCGCACGTGCCAATGAGAAGAGCTTGCGCCTAGCGGGTGCCAGACACTCATTTATGTAGATCGTGTGGGCCAAATTGGAGTTATCACCTATGTGCCGGGTTGAGAAATCGCGCTTCACTCGCCTTTTTTTCAAGATAGCGTTTTTGTCGGGTCGCCTCAAAAATTTCACCACTACTGTCGCCGGCCCATCCGGTCCCCCCTTCCCCACACGGTGACACATGTCGATGGCTTCTTCCTTGATTTCGTGGCCAAGCGCTCTCGACATGTTGCACACCATCGCGTTGAGGTTCTCGTTTGGTTCCTGCGGCAAGCCCCTTATCTCAATCATATTAATCCTCGAGTACTGCTCCAGGTCGTCGATACGTTCTTTCAGCTCTTCATTTTCATGTTTCAACTGATTCACTAGCCTAGTCAAATCCTCTACATTCATTAAACAAGCTTCAAACTTCTCGTTTGCCTCCTTTTGCTGCTTTCTCAAATCCTTAATTCCCTCGTGACAGGCTTCTAGTGACTTTCCCAGGTCATTTTCCATTTCTTTCTGTTCCTTTCTCATATCATGTAGCAGTTGGACCACGTCAGCCAGCGAAAGTTGGTTGTCGGACTCCGGCGGTTTAGCTACTGGTGATTGTGGGGCCATATTATTCTTTCGCACAATACTACAGTCCTTGCATCGCCACACATGTTTGCTCTCATTAATGTACTTTATATCAACAGCGTTAACTCCCGCACACCCTGCATGCACTAAAGCTGAGCAATCGCCGCACGTAAGTTTATCACAGTCATGTCCAGTTCGTACTGATTTGAAGCACATTTTACACGACATATTAGTTTGTGAGAAAGTAACTTTAATAACTATGAATAGAAATTCCACTGTAGTTTGCCGGCCGTCACACGAAAACCGATTTATTGTCGCTCGCTCGACTAAACAGATAACGCAGAGACGAAAAACAATCCTTACTCTTCGAGCTCTCGATCGCTACTGCGATTAAGCGATTATGCGACTGCATAAGTCTGCCTTGCTTTTTCTATGGGATTCGAAGAATGCTATTAGAAAGGGATCTCTAATAATAATTATTGGAAAATAAAAATATATTATTATATATAATAAATATATAAACATATATATTATATATATATATATATATATATATATATATATATAATTTATAAAATATATAAATTATTTTTTCTACAACTGCGCGTAAAACAAGATTTTACATACTGAATTCTCATTGTAAAATAGCCCATTTCCGAGGAGAATCTACTTTTTCACTTGCTAACCATCTGCGCATGCGCAGTTGAATTACTTAACACTGGCTAAGCAACTGCGCATGAGCAGGAGATGTACTTTACACTTGCTAATCAGCTGTGTTGTGATAAGCTTCAGTCAGTGAAACAAAAAAGATGCAATTTCATGTAGCTAAATTTCTGCCCTCTTCTGTAAAAGCTGAATGGCCAAGGTGGATAAAGCGGCGTTCACTACCTTGTGATCTGATTTTAGCAGGTTCAAATCTTATTCCTGATTTATTTTTTTGGAGTTCATAAAATTGTTTTTATCTTTTGTATAATTAAAAAATAATGATAATTAAAAATTAATAATAATTTTCAAGTTTAACTGGATGTATTCATTTTATTATTCCAATTATCACCATAAAAATTTAATAACAGTTTACAGGTAGGCTATTTGACAAATCGTCAAAATTTTTGTTTGTTCAACAGTTTATTATAATGTGCAGTCGTAGAAAAAATTTTGTATGTAATTCGCGTGTAAAGCTTCTTTATCGCTTTTGCAAAATTATCATGCTCCGCTATCGCGTCGCGCAATAACAACTGTTTTGCGCAAGCGATAAAGTCGCGCTTTATGCTCTTAATTTACATAAATAGCTATTTTCTACAACTGCGCATAAAACAAGATTTTATGAGCTGAATTCTCCTCGTAAAGAAGCCCATTTCTGAGGAGAATCTCCATTACGCTCGCTAACCATCTGCGCATGCGCAGTAGAATTACTTTACGCTTGCTAAGCAACTGCGCATGAGCAGTAGAGTTACTTTACGCTCACTAATCAGCTGATCATGACTCGCGAAAAGTAGGTCAGGTGGAGTCATAACACAACCTAATAAAAGTCGGCAATGTCTGATTGTACCTGTACCGGTAATTACACAAGAGTAATTTAATAGTTCGCAGTATTTGAGGACTGAAAAAACTGTAGATTAACAGGTTCGTGCAGTTGTAGAAAAAATATTGTATGTAATTCGCGCGTAATGCTTCTTTATCGCTCTTGCAAAATTATCACGCGACGCGTAGCGGACTGTTTTGCGTGAGCGATAACGTCGCGCATTACGCTCTTAATACATGAATAGCTATATACATTTGATTTATCCGAATGGAAATACAAAACTGTCAAAAATTCCATTCTTTAACGAATCTCTACAATGTTTTTAATGGTGCTGTTTTCAATTTGTTACACTTGGTATTTGGTAATTTACAAAATTCTATTGAATTGAAAACAAAAGGCGATCAATATGTCTCTACAGAGTGTTCCTAAAAGAACTCAAATACTATCACGGTGTTCTTTGAGCTAAGACAAACAGAACATGCTATTGGCAAAACACCGAATTCTCCTTAGTCTTCCTGTAATCCGCCGCCATTCTATTATTTTAAGACTTTCCATCATACCCAAATAATGAATAGACTCTACGCGAAGTTTCAATATAGTATGTATGGTTTCCAGAAAATAATAAGGGAAAGTTATTTCATCCATATTTGTAAATTTGTTAGAATTGTTCAGTTATTAGGTCTACTCTGACTTCTTGCAGTCAAGACGTCTTCAACAACTAGGCCTACTTTTTTATTGGAGCATTGGCGGCAGCAGAGTTGCGGATAATGATGTATTTAAATATGGAAACGATTGATCAAAATATACCGTACAACTATAACCTCACAAAAAGTAATCATTTAGTATTGAATAAATCTAGGTATCGTGTTAGTATGATTTGTGGTTTATATTTTTTAATAATTAAAGTCGTAAGTTCACTTTGAGAGTTTGCACGCGAGTTCTTCAGCCCATGGGGCTCACTTGTAATTTAAAGTGAATGATAATAATAATAAAAAATGAAGAAATACCATGTCTGATGACTTCTCCGTTGATATTATGGGATTTTATAAGTGGAATTCAGATGGTAAGAAGTCTCTTGAGCACCAGGGATTTTCAACATGCAACGACGATTTGATCGTAGGAAACTTTGACAGTTATCTACTAATGAAGATAAAACTTCCGATTCTCATAGGATATATACATTCATGGATTTTGTGGACATACCGGAAGTAATCGATTGAAGAAAATTTATTGAGGTGGAAAGTATCACTTCTGAGAATTCAAGTAAACATTTTTACCGCACATTAACACTACTGATTCCGGCTCTAATGGACATAATCCATCACATGAGTGCAAAGGTTCCCTAATAAACCACACCCTCCCCATCAATTTAGCCTTACTCCATCAATCTCTTTCATTTTCCCACCATCTTTTGCTGTCCGTTATTGCTTTCTTTCATTCCATCTAGTGCTGCTCAGATTCAACTCAGGCTCTCTCTTGAACTTTTCTCCCTCTCACTCTTAACAAAAACCACTGTTTTGTTCTCAAGAGGACTCTACTGATCGTGAATGCGATTGTCTCTGGCCTTTGCCAATCTATAAATATTTATCGCAACAGAAAGCTCTCGCTGAGAATTCTTATAAATCTCAAACGTTTCCCTGTAAAGACAAGCTTTTCGATCTTGGTTTTCAGATTCTTCAGAGACATTAAATCACAAGTTATCAATATCCTCAAGAGAAGTAATATGAATCGAACATTTTCCAATGCAAAATTGATAGATAAAGCTTTAAACAATCATCATGATGAATAGGCTCTCTGAATATTTTATAAAAAATGGTTTAGTTCCTTGTCCTCTTTCTCATTTGATAACTATAGTAGCCTACTTCTATTTGATAGTTCGTTGAGTTATGATAAGGGTCTTGATCTCTTTTCCTAGAGTAATACTTTTGGTATTTTATATAATTGTGTTGCATTTCATATAGAATATAATACTGAACAGTGCAAGATTTCTACTATGTATTTGATAGTTATTATTCTTGTTAGTCATAGATCTCCTAGTTTGTTATAAGTAGGCAATTGTAATAGATTGTTTTTTAAATGATTATTCATTCATTCATTAATTCAATCAAATCTCCGTAAATCATTTCAAGAAATACCACAATTTCCTATTGAGGATAATTATTGAGGCTATTTTGCCGGTGGAACATCCTTTTAGGACTCCCCACCAGATATGGCATACGATAATAATAAAAATCTCATATTTCATTCATTGTCATTCTCGTTTATTATCTCAATTCATAATATAATATGACAAGTAACAGTACACAATACAATAAAACACTCAAGAACAATAAAACACAACAAGATCAGAATATGTCTCTTGTTGATAAGACTCATCCTGGAGCTTGATGAGAACTGTCATTATCAGCAGTTCATTCCTACGAATACTCAGTAAACCGTCTCTAATAATTCTCTATGATATCAGTGTATTCAACCTGAAAAGTTCACTCAGTTTCAAGTTAGTACTCTCTTTCTCGACTTCAACGCTAACGATCCGAATCATATTCTAGGTGGAGCAGCCGTAAAGTTTTTTTATCTAGTATAGGTCGAGAAAATGAAGTGACATTAGAGTCGGTTGTTGCGAGAAGTGTGTATGACACATTGATTGATGTTGCCTGTTTTTCAACACGCATTTCAGCACTGCCGTGCACTTTCATCAGCCCTCTATCATAATATAATGGGAATTAATTCCAGAGCATTATTCTGAACTTCAAGCAGAAATTAACTGACAAAATTTGATTACTAATTGTAACTTTTACTAGTATGAGGAAATTGACATTGAAAATTGATTTATTCAAATATAAGATTGCCATCTCAACAAAAGTCTTTGCAATGAAACTTTCAATGATCCAGTTCAATCCTTTATATACAGAGTTTCAATATATTCTAATATTCAAATATGGAGAGTTTTTTCTCCAAACCACTGTCATATAAAGATGATTTTTCAAGGATGGAGAAGTAGAATAGTACTTCACAGAGAGTTAATGAGTTTTACAAAGTATTCTATATAGGTTAGGCTTTTCTATTTACTTTAGAATGATCGCAGTTTTCATAAAATTTATCAATTCCTTTTATGCCAATGCTATTGTATAAAAAGGTATATTCCATGCTCTTGCAAGATTCTAGATTCCACTGAAGTTTAGAATCTCGTTTAGAGGTATTTTTGTTCGGATATTGCTGGTAGCTGTACCATCTCCGTCAAAGCAAGTAGTGCTGCCTCTTGACTCCACAAGGACCAATTCGAATAATAAATATTCTCGAAACCGCTATCTATTTCACGACGCTATTCTTGAGAGCGTTTAGCCGCTAATTTAATTAATTCATGCAGGAAAACCCTCAATAGATTTTAATCCTACAACTAATCAAAGAAAAAAGGCACTTTATTCTTACATATTATATTCTCATGTGATTGAATTCTCAAGAGAGAATTCTTCAAGAGAAAGAAACTATTTCCAATCTTTCAATAGTCAAAATTTATTCCCAACTGCATGTTTGATTGAATTCAATATTCTAAAGCAACTTCAATAAACTGGTTTGAAAATTCTAATGGATTTCAATCACGAGCTTTCATATTTTATTGATGCTGGAGCTCTATTCCGATGCATCATGATTCATTAGATGTGGATTGAAAATATTTCCATTCTCATTACAACAAGAAAAAAAATCCCAGTCATCCATTTTCAATGAGTGCATTTCATACGTTTTACTCGTAATACAGAGTGCAGCAGAGCCGACTGACGAGTTTTGAAGGGTTATAAATAATGAACCGAACAACTTAGAAAAAAACGGTTCAGCTCATTCAATTCAGCGTGAAATATAGTTCTTATTCATAATATTTTCTTATATTATATCAGTTAAATGGCGGCCATTAGCAGCGATAAACTGTAGCCGATTTTTGAAGTTTTCAACCCCATTTTGGCACAGTGCGATTGGTAGGGCCTGGATCTCTTCTCTAAATTACTCTCCGTTCTTTTGAGGTGTGTGGGCGAAATTTGAAAACTTTATGATAGTCCCATAGATAAAATCGCATACTCTTCGCATCGGGTGAGCGTACCGGCCACCTCACATCCCCCCTCACTGAGAATTGCCCTGGCAACAATTTTCTCAACACTACCACTGAAATACGCGCTGTGTGAGCTGCAGGCTCGTCCTGCTGAAACCATGTTACCCACAAGTCTTGTTCCTCAGCAAGTTCTTCCTGGGGCGCAGAAACGTTTGTAACATTGCAACAACGCTCGGAGGTGATATCGACGGTGATGACAACAGCATGAGGGGGGACATGAGGTGGCCGGTACGCTCACCCGATGCGAAGTGTATGCGATTTTTTCCATGGGACTATAGTGGTGCCGCGAATAGAAGAGCCTTTGGCAAGATGGCGGAGGGAAGTGAGAGTGTAACTACGCATGCGCAGAACTATAATTTCTGAGGAATAATCACTTCAGCCAACTTAACGCTCTTACACTAAATTATAGTTCCAAGAGGCTGAATCAACAAAGCACACATTGCAACTGCCAATATGATTTTGTAGTCTTCGCCATGACCTACTGTACATAATCTACAGAACAGGGCCGTGTCTCATAAATCAGCTGACTACAAAAACATTCCCTCGAGACATTTTTTATAATTATTTACTGAGCTTTACGGTAACCTCAAATAGGTGATTGTTAGCAGTTTCTTGGATTATTGAATGGTTTTAAAACAAGCATAATATGAATAAATGTATGAATGAATATTAGTACCTAGCCTATTATGGTCTACTGCAAATGGTAATTATATTTTTATTCGATTTAAATCCTTTCCCACTTTGTTTTCATAACAATCTGTTGGCCATGAGCGGTGTTTAGCCACAAAAACTAAACATGAATGTTTACAAATCAGAGTATAATTTTCACCACCAGAGAGCACAGACCACGCACAGAAGTACCATACTGTAATAATATTATAAAAAATATTGTGTTGCTGGGAAATCATAATCATATTGATTCCACAAATAGAAATATATTTAATTCAAGAATATATTATATATTTTATTAAATATATTTAATAATATTTTAATTGTGAGATGGTGAGAGAAGAACAATTTTCATTTGGACTGCTGGCATCCATGTTGCCAAAGGCTCTTCTGTTCGCGTCTCCACTCTACCTTAAAGATAAAGTTCACAAACCTTGCCTCCACAACTTGGAAGAATTGAAAGAGAAATCCAGACGTAGCCTATCAATCGCACTGTGCCAAAATGAGTTTGAAAACTTCAAAAAATGGCTATATCAGTGTATCGCTGCTGATGGCCGCCATTTAAACGATGTAATTTTCAAAAATATTAACAATAAAAACTACATTTAACACTGAATTGAATGAGCCAAACCATTTTTTTTTTAAGTCGTTCGGTTCATTTTTTATAACCCTTCCAAACTCGTCAGTCGGCTCTACCCCACGCCACACAACATAGTTCTCTCAACCACAAAAGTTTCACAAATATTACAATAATTCCCAATAGATAAAATACCAATATTTTTGTACATTAGCCTTCATTAGCCTGTACATTATTTTCCATCTTACAATTTCACTAGAATTCACACCGACTATGTTTTAACTCTCCTTTAGCTATCATGAAGGGGGAAATATGTTGCTTGTGATGGATAGAAGACCATGTGTAGAAGGATTGCTGGGTAACCATGAACAAAGGCCGTATTCAAGTGGCTGGTGCATTCCAGAGATGAGAAGAGAGCGCGACCTTCGAGTATGACTTGCTCAGCGAGCCAGGCATTGTTAAGGGTTAGTCTTGCGGAAACAAGTTTGGATATTCTATTCTGTATAGAAGACAGGGGACAGTGACGAGATAAAAGTTCAAAACCGAATACCATACCTTCTGACTGCCAAAAGAATCTCTCAGAACAGAATGATTTCTATGTATTCAATATTATAAGGAGAATTGTTATAGCTTATTCTCAACAATAATAATTATTAAATTATCTAAATTATCTAAATATTGAGTGCTTTGTGAGACGTAAAGGAAGATAATTTCTACAGGATGAGAAAATTTAATCAGGAAACAAAATTTAGTTTAAATAGATTCTAGTCTTTTTTGTAAAATTTTCATATCACTCAACAATATATATTGAACATAAAAGTATTTCAAATTTCATTAATTATGCAGCTCTATTTCGATGCATCACGACTCAACAGGAGAAACTATCTGTTAGTTAATTGAACGAGCGTAAGCGAGTTCCTTCTTTTGACTTAAGCCCGAAGTCGTTGTCCGTCTGTTTGTTTGTTTGTCTGTTTGTCTGTATGTTCGACAATAACTTTCGAACGCCTCAATTAATCAACTTCAAATCCATATCATATATTCTTCATACATTTATACAGGTCAAGTTCGTTGGACAATGAAATCGACCGACTCCTTCATCCTTTTTCAGGCGAAAAAAGGATAAGCTCTCAGCAACAATATATCTATCTATTCGCTATGAGCATCTACCGTGCTGCGGCTCTGGTGGATTATCGTATGTACTTTTATACGCGTTTTAGCATACAAAGCATAGCGCTAAATGGGAAAAACGCATTTATAATCAGAATGGAATTATTTGATGCTTCATGCATTTCTCAGTAATTAGAACATGATATTTAGGATAGGAATGTTAGTTATTGATAGTATTATAGCTCATTATATTGGATAAATCCTAGTTTTCTAGTATTCGAGAGCAGACAACCACAAACAGATGTGTTTGAGAGTCGACAAAAACTTTGAGATAACAGCTGATAAGTTATCTTACATGAAAATGAAAAATTGGCGCTAGCTCACATTTATTTGAAAAATTGAATGATATGAATATTCCTTATTAAAACATAATTAATAGAGTTTTTCCGTTGATAATAACAGCTTATTAGATTAACTAACATAAAAACTATTCATGTACATTACCTGATGTACAGGTTAGAATGGAGCACTCCATGGTCCTACTTGATCGACAAATTCTTTTGCACGTAAACAAAACAATAAGGTTAGCTTCACCTATCAATATTTATTCAATGCAGTGAACCATTCTTTTTATTGATGAAACTTATGTATGGCAACTGGAAAAGTGTAGAACTTGAAAATTCCATTGCGTGTTTTATTTTTACAATCCGGAACACAACGAATTCTCCAGGACATTATTTTAGGTTTAGCCCTATCTCCTCCAATGTTAATTCTCTCAATTTTTTGCCGAAATGATCCGCTAATAGCGCCTCGGTCACCAAAAATATCCTTTCCATCCACTTGCACACAGCGAATACTCTGGCATCTATTATATTTCAACAAAATAATCACGGCTAGAGAAAATGTCACATGGAATTTGAATAAATCACTTTTTGGATAATCCATCTGATTTCAATAAAACAGCTGATTTGAAAGAACTATCATGAAAATAAAAAATATCACTCAAATGAAAAATACTTACATGTTGAATTCAAGTCATATGTTGAATATTTATCTCAAGTTTAAACATGTGATAGGAGTCTATTTACTTAAACAGCTGACAAGAGGCGGCAAATTTAAATTATTTTATCACAAGACATTTTCCAGTATTTTTTGGTAGAGAAGGGCTTTTATTTGCTCTTTTACATCACTGTAAAAATGTGATGAGAAATCATGATTATGGATTTTTTAAATCATAATTATCTGGTTCAAATTTAGCAAGGCACTGATAGAGGACAAAAATTTAAAATAAAAATACAATAATTATCTAAGAAACAAGAATCTGTTCAGAGCTAACATGATTTTTGAAATAAAAATTGATTGTTATTATCACACGATGTTTTCAATGTAACAGAAATAGCGGTTGGCGAATACTCAGCTCTCTCTCAGGACAGTCTGTAAGTTGTCTAAATGAGCAAAACGGTTTAGTTCCGCTTGCTCTTGACTCAATAATATGTTCTTGCAGATCGCTTGCCGACTGTCTTTCCTGGTAAAGCTCCTTATCACTAACAGCTCTTCAATTGCCTTTTTCGTTGGCGTCTGCTATAATCTCATGTAAAACCATTTTTTACTGTATCACTCTTGAGGTAGGTTTTAGTTGATAGAACGTACCGCGGCGGGCAGTCGCGACTGTACAACAATGGTTGAGAGCATACATTTTATTCGTTTTGCTTCATGCGGCCGCGACTGGATTCGTTCGAGGAAGTAGGAAGACGAATGCTTCAACAATGGAGCATTCAGCTATTGTTGACAACCGTGATCGACAGCAGCTGGCCGCAGTCACTTCAAAAAAAATATCCTCTTATAGCTATGATCAGCTGATTATACGGAGCTGTTTTAAATAATAGGCGTCTATTTATTAGAACAACTGACAAGAGGCGGCAATTTGAATTATTTTACCATCAGACATTTATCCCCAATCTTCATTAAAACAAATTTTTGTTCCATCTAATTCCCATTACATGCTTTGATAGGTCAAACTGATAATAATGTCACCTGTGCTTCACTATGGGATTTGAGGAATGCTATATTGAATGGATCTTTGATTAATTATATATTTGATTTATCCGAATGAAAATACTAAAATATTGGAAAAACCCATTCTTGAACAAAGCTCTACAACGTTTGTCAATGGCTCAACTGTTTCCAATTTGTTACACTTCATAACTTACTAAGGCTATTGAATTCAATACAAAATGCGATCAATATAACTCTATACTCTAAGTTTAAATATAGTATGAATAAGTTTCCGCATAAAAATATAATAAAATTTTATTACATCCATATATTCAAATTTGATAGAATTGTTCAGTTATTCTTTGTGATTTTTTATGATCAAGTCGTCTTGAACATGTACGTTTTTATTGGTGCATAGGCTGCAGCGCATTTGCGGATAGTTGGAATAGGAACAAATGAAAACGGTAGCCTATATCACTGAGGACGGAAAACTAATCCCTTCTCTGTGCCTATATCAAAATATATCGTACATAACTATATCCTCACAAAAAGGATTCATTCAGAATTGTATTAATATAGGTATTGGCAAGATTTGTGGTTCCTATTTTGACAATTCACGGAATCCAAAGCATCAGAGAACTTGATCACGTGGACTCGACTGCCAAATTTATCATCAAGTTATTAAACCCATAAGTCAACTTCAAGAATTTTCACGCGAGTTCTTCAGCCCATGGGGCTTACTAGTTATATAGATATAATTATTTCTCATTCTTGGATTCGATCTTTGTTATCAAATAGCCTATTATATCTCTACCAGTGTACCAGGATTTATTGAACGAGCGATAGCGAGTTCTTACGTTTGACTCAAGCCCGAAGTCGTTGTCCGTCTGTTCGTTCGTTTATTTGTATGTTCGACAATAACTTTCGAACACACTTTTATACAGGTCAAGTTCATTGGACAATGAAATCGAACGACTCCTTCGTCCTTTTTCAGGCGAAAAAAGGATAAGCTCTCAGCAACAATATATCTATATTTACTCCGGCATCTATTCAATTCCAACACAATAATCACGGCTGGAAAATGTCATAAGGAACTTGAATAATTTTTTTTGAGAATCCATCTCATTACAGTGGAACAGCTGATTGAATATTAGCGGCAAATTTGAAAATACTATCATGAGAAATAATCAATAAATAGGTTCTCAAATCAATAAATTTTTTCATGTGAAGTCATATGTTAATATTGATTTCAAAGTTTAAACATGTGATAGGAGTCTATTTATTTGAACAGCTGACAAAAGGCGGCAAATTTGAATTATTTTACCATTGGTTATTTTTCAAGTATTCTTTTTGAAGGAAGTTTGTTGTTCCATTTGATTTCCATGCTTTAATAAGTAAGACTAATAAATAAGCCAGCCGTGCTTTTCTACGGTATTTGAAGAAATAAGAATGCTATTAAGGAGATCTCTAATAATACGATTCATCCGAATGGAAATACTGTACTGAACTATAAAAAAATTCCATTCTTGAACGAATCTCTACAATGTTTGTTTTCAATTTGATACACTAAATAATTTACAAATTCTGTTGAGTTTAGAACAAGAGGCGATCAATATGACTCTACAGAGTGTTCCGAAAAGAACTAACTCAAGTACTATCACGGTGTTCTTCGAGCTGAAAGAAAACAGAACATATCATTGACTAAACACCGAATTCTCCTTAGTTTTCCTCTAATCCGCCCTTCTATTATTTTAAGACTTTTCATCATATCTAGATAATGGATAGACTCTAGACGAAGTTTCAATAGTATGTATGGTTTTCAGAACAAATAAGGGAAAGTTATTACATCCATATTTGCAAATTTGTTGGAATTGTTCACTGAACAATGTTCAATTGATAGGTCTACTCTGAATTCTTGCAGTCAAGTCGTCTTGAACAAGTAGGCCTACGTTTTTATTGGTGCATTGGTGGCAGAAGAGTTGCGGATAATGATGTATCAAAATATGATCAAACGATTGATCAAAATATACCGTACATAACTAAATCCTCACAAAAAGGAATCATTCATCAGTATTCAATAAATCTAGGTATCGTATTAGTATGATTTGTGGTTCATATTTTTAAATAATTAAAGCCATAAGTTGACTTTGAAGGTTCGCATGCGAGTTCTTCAGCCCATTGGGCTTACTAGTAAATAGACGTTGAAAAAACTTTAAAATAATTTGCTTGAACAGCAAGGGGATCAGTTGAATATGGACTTATATTATAAAAAGTACGAAGATTGAAGGTTGAATGCCGAAATCTCATCAATCTCTATTCGGAAAAAAATGATTTTTGTAGAAAAGATTATCAATTGAAACCTGTAAAACATTATGTATCATTTCCAACTCATTAAGGAGGAATTCCTCTAATAATATTATTTGTTTACATTTTTATTCTGAACAAGTCTCTCGAACGGTGATTTTCCATGTGAAAATATTAACAAGTAGGCCTATATTCAAAGGTATTACGAATATTTTAATAATCATTTTGAATGTTGTTGACTACATATTTCATACTAATTTGTAGAGAGCTCAAAATTGCAAGAGATCATTAGGGCATCACTTGTTGAAATGTTCGAGCCTAGCTGTTAATTGAATTATAGGCTACCACTGAAATGTGAAAATAGCGATCAGAGCTCTTATACGTGTGAATGCACCAGAATAGGAACTATAAAAGGAGAATAATGGAGTGGATTGATAATCTATTCAGTTAAATATAATCTACTGATACATTAAAATGCGGTACATATGAATTATAATGAATATGAAACGATTACATTCCATATTGTATTTTAAAAGAGTGGAAATGATCATCATGGTGCACTAAAATTTCATTGTATCAGATTCACTTGAAAATTTACAAACCCTACAAACCTACACCTTTTCATTCATAATCTCTATAAATTTGTAAACGATTTCGTTTTGAATATAAAAATAACATTTTTTAGATTAGGGACTACCCTATGAAAATTACTCATCGTATTATCGAGATTTATCGTATCTTCAAAAACACAACAAGTCGGTCTTCTCTCACCAGCAAACAATCTTAATCCTTCAGGTAGTTAATGGAATCAATTACCAATTACTTTTTCAAATCATGATGATTACAATTTTCTCACTCAATAAATAATTCAGAGATGAGAAGAATTAATCAAGTCAATTGAGTCGATAAGTTAAATATTATATTATTTCGAACAACAATCAAATCGGTGTCGAAATATATTTGAATAAGTCAATAACGATCAACCATAATATCAGATTGAACAAAGTTGAAGCACAGGCCCCGTATAGTATTATCATCGGGGGAAGCTCGACTGGATTGGTTACCTTCATTGATGGTTAGCAACAGTCAATAAATCGATATGTCACCTGCCTGATAATGCTGAACGACTTTATAAACTTACGATCTTCCCAATTTTCCATTGGAAACTTTTTGCAAGAGGCGGGAATTGAGAGAAACCCCCTTGCTTCTTTATCAAGACAGTGATAATCTTTTTTTGGAGTGTGGGTAAGTGTGATAAAGGAAAGTGAGAGAGGTGGAAGCAAATCAGGAAGATCCATCTGGAACATGCCATCAATCTGTCGTCAACAACTTGCGTTCATGTGATCTACTTGGGTGTATCATCTGTTTTTTGGAGACAGTTCGGTTCCAGTTCAGTTTTCAGTTCCTGATAGCTCATCTGTTTTCTACAAGACAGGGTGTTGAGCTCTTCAGGAACTAGAGATTTCCGTGCTCAGTTTGTGACAACTATAGCTGGCTGTACGTGACCAAAGTTCGAGAAAAATAATAGACATGGATTCAGGTGTGATTTACGAAAGTGACGTCTCTAACAAATTACTATAGAATTCGAGACAACTGCCTGGTATGGAATTAAGATGTCGCATCAAATAGATCACGATCAGTGATTGACAATTGCTGAATAATTTCAAATAAATGTACAATCTCAGTTCCATTTACATACAAATCTATCTATATACAATATATAATGCGAAATAACACTCATTCATTCATTCACTCATCAGCAGAACTAAAAATCTACCGAACTAAATGCGTTCAAATTTGGCAGACATGTTTAGATGAACCTTTAGACGCGTACTAAGAACGGACTATTAAAAGTTAATGAAGATACGCTAAATATTTGAGTTATTCTATAGTTTTTCGCCATATTCTCGATTTTTCAAAACCAAATCGGTAGAAAATGTGAAAATTCTGTGGAGAGGTTAGTCTTAGGTCTAGAAATGTTGCGCTCGAAATTTTTTAAAATTCTTTCGGGATTACGTCAGAAATAATTCTTTGTAAATTATGTATTCCTGGTCGCATATCTTTCTCCTTATTTCACGAAAACTACTAAACAATATACGTTCAAATCATATACCCAGGTTGATTTAAGGTAATAGAGCAACTAATTAAGAGCGGTTACCCAAAAGAACCCAGTTAAGTGAAATGATGATCAAAGCAAACCCATTCGAATGGAATTGGCAGATGAGCGAAGCGAGGCTGTTTGTCTCAGCTGACACTGACAGAGGATTACCAAGCGAGCGATACTTTCGGTATACAATAATAGCCCGGGGGCCCGGGGCTCTAGGGGGCCCGGGCTGGGTCCCGAATATAAAATAAAGGTTTCCTGAAAAATGAAGTAACGTCATTTTATATCTTATATATCTAATATATCTTAATTCGATTAATTCGAATTTCATAATTCGATTAATTCGAATTTCATAATTCGATTGTCTAGTGCCAGGAAGGGGTGAGTTCCCATTGCCATTGAGTTCCTCAGCATATAGTGTGGCAGGCTGGCAGAGTCCACATTAAATTTCGAAAACATTTTTAAAATTATTATCTTCATTATTTCTAGATTACTTAATACAAAGACTAGAGACTAACTTGATACTGAGGTTAAATCCTCGTTAGACTTGATCCCATCTTCCTCCATTAGAACATGATTCTTAATCATTATAAATATTGTATAATTCAATAAAATTCAATAGATTTTTTTTCACATAAGTTGCCTATGTCTTTCAAACATGAAAAATGTACGTTCTTCAGTTTCAGAAAATTAAAATATTGAAATAAAGGGTGAAGAAGGGTTGAGAAAAGGTTGGAAGGGGGGGTAAAGGGGTATGATTTCAGATAAAGGGGCACGAATTTTTTGTTTTTGCGGGGGGCCGGTTTGGAAACGTTACGCCACTGAATAATAGTATCGGTATATCGATTACAGCTGATACTATCGGGGGTCCAGAAGGCTCCGCCCCCTGACTAGCCAGAGAAGGCGAGCGAAGCGAGCCTGCCGGCTAGTACAAACTATCTATAAAACTTCAAGAGAATACAGGCAGGAAATGGATAGATACGAGCTGATTCGATTATTATTCAATAGGGAATTCTGATAGGGATGAGACCTACAATTGGAATCAATATAGCGTTGAGAAAAATATATTAATCAAACTGTCTATAATTCCATATTTTATCTACAGGAATGAAAAATAAGAATTGAAAAAAAATCGATAATATTGGAGCGCAATATTTTTATAATAGGATTTTCATTGTATATTGATTAATTATTATTGTTATAATTATTGTTCATAATTAGAAATGAACGTGAGTAGTATCTGAAATGGGTGTATGAGTTCATTGACGTATGTTGCAGCATAATCGAAATCACAGATTAATAGTTGATTGATGTAAGAATATTATCCAGATATAATAAAATACAGAGTATGGAATGAGGGTGAAAACATAGTCAAGAAGTCGATTTCGATGTCCATCAAGATGTGTGTAACAATGTGAGTAGTGATGTCAGTAATTCAGCCGATGCCGAGAATATAGAGAAGAATATAATTATTATTATTAATTTATTATAATTAATTTTATTCACTTCTGTTCTCTCTGATGTCATCGAAGGAAATTATGATGGAGAAAATAGAATGTCCTTCTCTAGAACATTTTCAGATTTTTGAGTCGACAGATATGATTATCGGTTTGATAATCCTATTTATCAATAGGATTTCTTGTAAATGAAAAATTCATCAGAATATAATCAAGATTGAATAATATATGCAATTGACATGTTTTTTGAGTAATGTAACTAGAAGCTAATTGATTAATTTAGAATCAGACATCTTGTATAGAAGGGAGAAGTAAAAATGACACACTATGGATTTCATTTTGTGTATCATATTTCTGTACTGAAGGACTACCTAATTTCCATGAAAAAAACCCAAGTAATAAGAAAATATAATGGACAAATAATAATTTCCACGCACGGTCGATTTATCTGTTGCAGAAAAACGGCAACTGACAGTGATCTTTTAACTGTTTTTCGTTTCCAATACTAAGAATTACATGAATGCAATTGACAGCTTATTGGCAATTCAATTATTCAATTTCTTGTAACTAGAAGCCAATTGATTGAATTGAGAAACAGAGTGCTGGAAAAAAGAAAGGACTATCAGAAAATGAGCTCTCAAAGTAAGGGCAAAGTAATAGGGAATGAGCATACAAATTGGATTTTCAATAATATGTAATGAAATACAAGATAAAGCAATAATATTCTTTTTCTGATAACAGAGAAATGAAAAAAACTGAGAAAATTATTCTGATCATTGTTTGAAGTTTTGATAAGCTTTCAAAACCTTCCTTAACTTCTGAGTTCTGAACAAAGAAATTGAATTCTGGATTTTATATTCATCCAAACAAAATGACTCAATTCTGATGCTTGAGTGAAGAGCCAAGTGACTTGAGTATGGAAAAGCGTATGTAATCCAGTCTGATAGCAATGCTCCATTTTATTCTTTGTTGGGGGAACTTTTTTCGAGTCTCTATCCAATGCTAGAGAGGAGAAACAGTAAAATTTATTGATGTATTCCTTGTAATAAAACTTTTCGTATGGACGTCAAGGGATCCCTGCTCTGGAACTGCTCCCTCATGTTTCTTATCCCTGCCGTATCACTAGTACAATAGACATCCTCGATCCTTCTACATAATATCCCGCAGTTTCCTCAATGAGGGTTGGAAGAGTAAAATAATGATAATGAAAACTGGATATACTGAAAATATATTTTTACCAGCTTTATCAACTTATCCAAGTGCTATTATCAAGTTATTACTCTGTAAATAAAGCGTAAACATCGCAATGAAAAAAACCTCAATCAATCTCTCATAGTAACCCATTGAAATCATTTCTAAATGACCCTCGTCTGCAGTCTCCTGTAATAGTGTGAATATTGAGAGGTAGTATATTGTAGTTTTTATGTTCAATAATTTTTTTCAGGTTGATGAATTTTAAAGTTAAACAGAAATTTCGACCTGAACTTTGGTTTTTTTAATGAATATCTTGCATTGTGATATTGATTAGTTCTAAAGAAGTTGCTAGCTTGCTGCTTAGTTATCGAAATTAGTGCAATTTTCGTACATTTTTCATGTATCAGTTTCAATTTCTTGTTGGAAAAGCTACTGTATTTGGGAATTGCACGAACAATGAACTTTTTGCTGTTCCACTTAAAATAGGCTCAGCACTCGTGCAGGCGGCCGGGTGTCGTTGGAGGGGGCAAATTGTGAGTTCGATACAAGACACGGCCGAGTAATCATCGAAAATGTAGTGGTGAAAAAGGTCTCAGCTCTCTGAATGGGAGCTTTCCATTCAGAGGGGCAAGATTCTTAAATTTGCGAGTTCATTATCAGTTTGATTTGTCTTTGAGTATTATTCAAATTAAAGTGTTGAAGTTTATAAATTAGAAGTGAAATAAGGCGTTTAGTTCAGTTTGAGAGTATGTAAAGTTCCAGTTGAGTGGAGTATGGAAGTGTTTGTGTATCTTGTGTTTCAAAAATAATTATGGTGAGTGCTAAGCATTGTTTGTATCTTCTCTAGCTCAAATTCAAATATAAATCAGTAGAACTTTGACCGAGGCCTTACTTGTAAGTAGCAAGTTAGCAGTTTTTTTCGGAAATTGAAATATTAAAAGTGAAAAGTGAAATTTTAAATAAATTACGTTTTAAATAACTTTGTTTTTCCAAAATTCTGATTTGTTAGTACAAGTAATTTATGACTTGATAATTTTATTTCAAATGGAAAGATATCACAATAGATCTGCAAAGCGTTGATAATCACAAACTATCATTTTTATTGAAGTTCCTGGCTCGTAGTACTAGTTGCTAAAATAGTTTCCAAAATAATACAGGAATAATCTAGGCATTTGAATAAACGGATCCACAACCAATAAGCTCCCAACCAACCAGGATTCAGATAATCACAGAAACGTTCAGTTAATAATTCAAAATTCAAAAAATAGTATAACTCGGCCCGGTTATTACACTCCTATTAAAAATATATACCAACACATTCTCCCATTAGGAATAAATATGAAATTTACGCTATATCAAACTTCATTTGAAATTCTCATTCCAATTAGGCCTAATTATATAGAATAAATTATATGGGTTGGAGAGAGTTATAAAGCGTTGGTCTGATAAACAGAAGTTCTGAGGGTCGATTCTTCATCAGGGAACAGTATTCACAATCAAAATTACATGAGACGATACAGATACGATAAGCCATCGGTCTCGACTGCTTTGAAGTAGTCGTCATCTCTCATGATCATCCCTCTCATTACCTACGCACAGGCCTTAGAGTTCATGTGGGCATCATCGTCAGGAAAAACTGACTTTACTGGTATCCCTCTCACTAGACTCAGCTACAATGTGGAATAGGATGCTGTATTTAATATTCAATGAAGCACAATGCGTGCGTAGGGAGTGATTGCAAGTTGGCTTGAGAACTGCGGCATGCTTCTACTGTACAACACAAAAATGTCGCATCGAGAAGAAAAAGTGAAGCACTGGTGCGAATGAGCTGGTTCAGGGACGTCAGCACTATTGCTTTGGAAAGCGGAACAGGGAGAATATTATTCATTCGTATATATTCTATTCACACGTCCAGTTGAAATTTATCCTAGTAAAGTAACAGTCGCACCGTTAAATATACCAAAGGGATGCACCTCTTTTTGTATACTCACGAGACGAAACCAACTCCATAAATTTCCGGTGGGTGGAGCTCAAATCGGTCTGGAATTCAATGAAAACTGGATAAATAATTCCTGAGAATCTATACAATTTGTAGCCTATTTCTTGTGGAGAGTCCGATTTGAATTGTTTGCAGAGAAAGAAAGCACCACAAACTTGAATTGTGGCTGTAATGTGTCCGAGCACTGAACTTCCAGACGGAGTTGCTGCTAAAGTTATTTATTTCCAGAATTTAATTCGGGAGCCGAAATGTCTAGCAATGAATCCAACTGCTTTTTCACTGTCGAAGCTTGGCGTACATCTCTCTCCTACCAATTTCATTCATCTCTAGTTCTCTTTCTCTCCATCCAAGCATATAATTAATTCAAATTGTTGTGTTGTCTATACTTTTTCCTGTCGATTAGTTTTTCTTATATTTGTATTATGTTGAGTCAGCGTCAACATTATCATTCCAAGACTTGATCAGACGTTTTAAGATGCCAATCATTCAGATCATGTACTAGATAGTACTAGATAGATAATGTACTATACATATACATTGATAGTGTATGAAAAACAAGCAAATCTGTCCAATTCATGATAGATTCACAGTTTTAATGAATTGAATAAATTTATTGGAACTCAATGATTCACTTCTGATAAAATTGGTATAATTGATGGTGATATTGTGAAATCTCTTCATAATAAGAAATATAAGATTTTGTTAAATTTATTATAGGCTGAAAGCTCACAGAACCAGGTTTCACATTTTACCAATGCATCTTCAGCTGTATAGCCTACTGAAGAAAGAGGGTATAGAAAGAATTTTTCATTCTAAATCTAATCAAATTTGTACTGGAGTGTAATGAGTTCCATCTACATTTTTCCTAGTTCTTTTCTCTGATATGACCTGATAAGATTAATGTAGCATGTTTTTCAACTGAATATTTCCTATTAAGTTCAATTTTCAGTCTGACCACCAGATACATCCCACACATTGTCTCTTACTATGTAGTCGTCAATCCGTTCTCCTCTGTGCTTCAAATCATTAAATACCATTTCCAATCACTGCAATCAATTCATTTCAAGTATGGGGTAGGATCGTTCATCATGTTGAGGTCTGTTTTCATTGAAAAAATATAAGTTCTGGACCTTCTTATTCAAGAAGTTGATTATTCCACCATATTTCTCAAATCATTAGAAATAATCATCAGTCAATTCCGCAATGCGGAGAAGCCGGGATAAACTTTCATAAATATAATAGTCACAATTATGTTGTAAAGCTGTTAAACCAATACTTATCAGTGACCTGAGGGTAGTTTCAATGGGAAAGGATAGAGCAGCAGCAGATAGAGAACACACCAGCTTGTCGGGTACTCATATGTGAGCTCTCGGACTGTAATTATAAGACAATCCGATCACGGAACAATCGAATTCCACCAGAAGCTTAATCTTCACTGCAGACGCAATTTATCTCGCTCAGGGCCAAACTTCGATCGAGGCTGTTCACTGTTCAGTCCTCCATCCCTTCCTCTCTGAAACATTTTTACTGATGAATCATACGATATGACTGGAGTGGCCCAATCAAATCAATAGAATTCTGATAACTCTTGGGATTACTTTATGATTTGTGATGAAGGAAAACAATGATGACATTCACATCCAGAAGAATCTAGTTTTGGATTGTAATGGGATAAAAACCACTTGAGCTTTCAAAAACACTCCATAGATTAGCTCTATCCTATTACAGAGAAATCTCGATCGAAGTTTGAAACTTTCTCAATTGGCTACGTCCACACATTATAGAAGATTCAAACATTATGCTCATTCAACCCTTAGAACTGATTTCCATGGACACACGATATTGCAGTTACAAAATAGCAGACGAATAAAGCTGATTATAATTATTTATATTCTATGAGTTGTATTTTGAAAGTTCAAGTCTTGAGTCATATTTTCAGACCAATCTGACTTGTGGCTTAATCGCGTCTTTACAGCATACATCAAACTTCTAAAACTCACATAATAAAACTATCTAACATAGAGTTGGAAAGCTTATTTGAAACTTGGTACTAATGAGAAATTCTCTATTTGGGATTCGATAATCATCATCGCCTCGTCACAAATGGAAACTCCATATTCCAATAATCCAATTTTGCTAAATGGGTTTGAAATATGTTCCAGAACTGAACTAATGAAACTCACTCGCTATTAAACTGTTCTTTCCAAATTACAGCTCTTCAACTAATTCGGTTATCGTGATTGGTTTAAGACTTCTCTCTGGTAGAATTCAATCGATTCAAACAGAAATAATTTGCATCCTAATTCGAGTCTTCCTTGTTGGAAACTAACTCGTGAAAAGTTCGGCACATCTTTCAAATTGGATTCCAACAAGATGGTTGGCTCTGTGTGAGAGTCTGGAGAAGAAAGTTATCGCCTATTGCTTGTTTGTTACTTCTAAATTCAGTTTTCGATTTTGCTCAGAACTACGTTTCTCTCACCTTCATCTCTGAAATCGTACGCATTAGTCTTCATTGTAATTGGTTTTGGATGGATTTTGCTTCAAAATTCTTTGTGAGTCAGGTTCGAACTGATTTATACAACTTTTACATTTGTGAATGCAAAGCTGAAGATAGGAAGAGAAATCATATTATAATTCAAATCAATAATATAATTATCACATAATATAATTCCATTGTCCCGATATAAAGAGATTTACATTTGCTATTCTACTTATGGATAAAAATTCCATAGCATTTCATTGTCCTGCTCTATTATCTGGCATGTTGTGGCATACAGGCTACCTAAAACATATTTGAAACATTATTTGAAAGTTTTGGTGTCTTTCAAAGGATTCAGGCCTAGGTCAGTATTATATTGATTGGGACGACGTTCATCGTTATACTAAAATATACAGAAATGAATAGTAAGTATTTGCTGAGCTGACATAGATCACTTGAAAGTGGTAGGATTGTACAAAGGTTACTGGGTGAGAATGAAAAAGATAATCTCTTTGCCGAGAAAAAGAAACCACAAAAACAAAAATATTCGTGAGATATTTTATCAATGGAGAACAACAGCTCACATTCTGCTCAATCTTCCAAGTATAGGAACAATAAAGAGGTTTGTAAACAAATGTGGAATATAGTAAGATATTCCACTTTTCCCTCACCTTTTGAATCAGCATTCACAAAACAAAAATGCAATGACTTGTTGTTTATTCTTTGCAAAGAGATCAACTGTAGCCCAAAGCACTCTCTTTTTTACTCGTGAGAAGACAGTTCCTGTTCAATTGAAATATCAGATATTTCTTCCAATAACAGAAAAAGGTTTCTCTTATCATTATTTCTGGCTCTTATAGATTTTTTTCCCCATAAATGTATTATTAATCTAGTTTTTTGTTGAAGTTCGAGTAGCTCTGTACTTTAGTGAGATTAGAATTTTTTTCATTTGAAATCACATTTTAATCTATCAGGCTATTTGGAAACTGCCCTTTATCTCTCAGATATGCCAATGAATGCCAACTAGAACACAAAATTGAGATCTACATTCCAAACATTTCTGATCTTCACGGAACGCATAAATGTCTTTAAACAACAGGCGTACCCATCTGCACTGTGGTTGATTAGAAATCATGTATGACTCATTCATAATCATAAGCGACTGATTGCTATCGTGTCGGTAAGTTAGAGAAAACACTAAGCGACAGTGCATTGAATTGGGTGTGCTGATTATTCAGCCAGAGCCATCCTATTCCATACACGCCACTAGATGATTGTTAACGAGCGTTGTGGGTAACTGATCGAGATAGATTGTCCCAGAGGAGCTGTTCTTGTTTTCCTCAACACCTTAATGCTCAGCCTCACACACTGTTTTCTATCCTCATGTGAAGGTTGAATACCCAATGTTTTATCAGCGATCCCACTATCTAATGAATGCGCAACGTAAAATTGATGCATATCATATCATGAAAACCCATGAGGATGTAGTGTAGAAAGGAAATAATGTGAGCCTACAACAATATTTCACGATTAGTTTGCACTCTTCATCTGAAAAAAGTTCATACTTCATTAACACCGAGTTCGCAATTCTTGTAGTCAGTAATGTTATTGGCTCCACTGAGTTAAAAGCCAAATACTCAACACATTGTTAGCAACAGGACCGACTAATGAAGTTCGTCACAAATTTGGAATATGAAATTAATTATAGATCATTTGTAGTACGAATTGTCAGTAATGAGGTACAACAGCAATCTATAGGTTCTGCATGAGTTAACCGATAGGGAATTTTCTTATCACCGAAGTTGATAAAAATAATAGAGAAAAAAATCCCTAGGGGTGCGTACTTTATTTTGCACTAGGAAAAAATTTAATTAATTTTATTTTACGTTGTTTATTATTTATTTTATCTAATTCATGAAATTTTTGTGATGCTATTTTATTTTGTGCAGAATAAATTGATTTTGAATTTGAATAATAAAGAAATCTAGCGGAAAAGTATTCGCTTTGCTTGCTTGCGTTCACCAACAGCAACTATCATCAGACTTGCTTCAAATGCAAATTATTAGAGAAACTTTGGTCGATATGTAGATAATACGAGAACCATGTATGTAGAACTGCGGATACAGTATTCTAGTACCCATGCTCTGAACCAATCTCGAGACTACATGAATAGTATCAACGTCCAAACTACTTCAGTCGTTATTAGGAGATTTGCAAAAGCACTAGGTGCTTTTGGGAAACACCGATTTTTGGCTTAATCTTGGGAGAATTTCAAAACTCTTCAACTACTACAGGCTAGTTTTACAATGTGACCACAATAATGTTTGTTATATATTCGTTTCAATCTTCTCATTCATTGTTCAGCTATTGTGGGAGTTAAGGCAACCACTATTGATATTTTATGTGAGCAAAATTCAAAAATAAGAGAAACCCATTGAAATTATATGTTTAATAAGGGCTGTGATCTGAAGTAGAAGAGCTGAGCTCTCTTGTCAGCTTATCGAAGTTCTATTAAAGAAGGCTTGGTTCTACCTTGAAGTATAACACGAGGTTTCAACAAGTGCTGCTTCAAAATGGTGTGGCCAAGTCTGCAATACTCAGGAATGATTTTGCCAATCTCCCAAGGATCGAGAGATTACTTCCATTCCCAATATTCGAAACGTGCAAGGCGATTGAAAAGGAAACCTCTAATCATACTTTCGATATCATGTCTGCGGAATCTTGCTCTCGTGAATGTAGAGATAAGTACCTCTTCATTGTATGGGGAATCATGACACCGTATTCTTGATTTCTGTTCAACATGCTTTCTCCATCGCTACAAATGTTCGCTCGCTTGCCAGGAATATTCAATTTGAGCCAGTTGAATACTCAGATGAAATGTAATGCAGAGTATCGATCTACATATTGTACGGATTGGAATTCATATGAGAGGGTCTTTCATCGAATCCTTTGTAATCGTTTCGAGATGACGCGAGTACTTGTTGTAGGTCACAGAATATAGATGAATAGATTATTGCAAGTGGTGTAAAAATTTCTTGATCATTCACTATTTCATTAAGGATAATATATTCTACATTGTGATTTTTCAAAATGTAGAATTAGCCTTTATGAATAACATTACTTCAAACATTCTTCATAAAGTACTAGCCCTACTTTATTATTCCAATTGCCTACTGCTTTTGCTTAGTATTTCCCGATGAATTCAGAATATTGACGAGGAAACATGTCACTGAGGGGAGGCAAAGAAAAGAGTTGTAATATTACGATATTTCTCCACAATATTCCATTTTCCTAATTGAATTCATTGACATCATTTTAAGATGGATTCCGCATAATACATATCAGTTCTTATTGGAAATTGGTTTATTGATCGAATCAACGGCCAAAGGCGAAAGCTTATTGATATCAATATTATTAATTGAGTTCCAGTTTATTCCTATACGCGTTGATACTCGCTACTTCATAATGCGTACATGATTGCGCTTCGTCAACAAATTGCCTCTATTTCTTGTCACCAATCAATGAAGATCACACAAGCTTTCTAACCCAGGGTGGACTTGATACATTATTCCACTGTCGAATATGTGTGCTGCAGCATAGGCAATCCAATGTTTCCATAAGGACAGGCTTATCGATATCGGTGTTTGAGCGGCTTTGAGGAATCATGCCTAAATCGACGCGTGTGGTCACTCAGCCATCACAACAAACAATGAGCGCTTGATTGATACTCGACAATGTTGGCAACAGGTCAATTAGCAGAAGCCCAATATCTGGAATCATGGATAGTGGTAATTGCTGCTGTTTCAAAGTTCAGATCAGATCTCTCTATTCTCAAACAGTAACTTCATTCATTGTCACAATGAATATTTTTGTATATATTTTTTCTCATTATCAGGATTAACTGCAATTTTCAGATTTGATTTATAAGATATTAATGAATCGATATAATTTATACAATTAAATCTCTCTTCAATCAATAGTAGGCCTAGGTAATATTTTACAAGTATGCTCTCAATGACAGGTTCCATAAATAGAGAGAACTTGATTCTGTAGCTCTAATTGACGTGTGTTATCCTCATATTGAAGTTTGAATTCAGGATTGTGTTATATGTATGCATCGTAGAACCCAATTCATAGACAGTGCTTCCATTCATCACGCAGTTATGTGAACTGCTCTAATATTAGTCTGCTACTGCTACTCCAACATGGAGATAGCCTACCTTTCTATCTAACATATCTATCTAACGGATCTACTCGGTTCTACATCTGTCAATGTCCTGCCAACTCCATAAATTCGACTCATTCTGTTCGATTGATGGTCCAATCCAAACTACAATTTTTTTATTTTATATTATATTTATTTAAAATAGCACAATGATGCTGCCAATAGGTGGAAACACAGACACATGATCAAAACGTCTTCTATCCTAATTCTGATAAAAATATTACAAATAATAATGTTTACGTTCATTTTTGTTTGTCACAAATTTCCACTTTCGAATAGAGAAAACGATGAGTTACCAATTAAGAATTTTGAATGAATAATATGGAAGAAAAAAAACAAACATTTGTACGATGTATTTTGTCAGATTGACTGATCAAGTCTCTCATTAAACAGAATATCCTTGATCATTCCAGCCAATAGAGAATCATTGAAATTGAAACGATGCCTCACTTTCGGCATTCTTTGGGTGGTATTTCAATAGAAACATAGAAATTCGAAGTGTCTGGTGAAGGAAAAGGGCAAGATTGATTGACTTAGGGTACAGGAAACAATAAATAACATCCGAATTCTCAAAAACCTGGAAATGCAAATAAGATAGAGTAGTCTTTCTCCATAACAAATGATTCTCGGCCGATCAACTCAGCTCAGTTCCTCAGGTTTTTTATCCTGGAAATCCTTCTTCTAAAATAGTTAAGAGTTTCAATTTTTTATCGAAACATCCAAATTTTGAACAATTTGATCTGGGTTGTAGATTACATCTGACCAACTGGTTACTTTCAGTAGATACTTTTTAAAATATCTCAATCAATGTTGAAAATTTTGAAGTTCGCCTCTATGGAAAAAATTAAAGAACCTGATCTGCAGTATTATGTTGGGATGTTGATAAGTCGTCTTAATTATTCCTGGCTAATTACTTTCGAATCTCCATTACAAGTGAGAGCTCTGAATTGGATCTAGAATTACTTTTACCGATAATTAGTGGTTCTTGTCACACTAATCATTAATCGAGCTGATCATGAGATTGACTGTTGAAGGCTTTGCATTATTTTTTTTTTGTTACTTTGTTATCTACTTGATTCTTCATACAACCAATCTTAACTTTTTATTGTATTATCTTAACTCTACTTGTATTGTTTCATATTTATTCTAGCAGGTACAACTTGCTGCTGGCTGATCTTGTGTTCTTCCGTGAACTAGTTAGCCTGCCTAATTCTATGACTATCTTTGAACAACATTATTTCACAAAAAGGTATTAAAAATGGGGAAAACTTGAGCGTTGTCTTGATGGCTTTATTCCAGGCAATGGAGTGTGTTACAACAGCCGCGGGATGTTTCGATAGAAAACAACGAAAGTAATAAAAGAATTGTTTTACGGTGCTGAACTCTTTTGCCATAAAGCTGAGGATTTATCGAACTGCTTCGATAGCAGAAAGACAGAGAGGTGATGGAGATTGGTGGGGGAGGGAGAGAGATGGAGGTCCCTGAACCCCGTAACACTCGCACCTCATTTCAAGCACTTTTTCCCCAGAGGCCGATATCAGCTTTGCCTCCAGTCCTCGCTCATGTAGCCTTTAAGCCGAACAGAACCTATTCATCAATCTAGCAATGGACTACAAGCCTCATGTCGGCTGATTCGTGTTACAGAGCTGTAAGTGGCCATCAATAATGCCTATGAATGCAACTAAAATACAAGATTTCCTGTGAAGCTCTCATCGCTTATCATCGTACTCGAATAATGTATGCTGGTTTAATCGCATGCAATCAGTCACGGAATTATTCCATTTTATTACTTGAAAACGTCAATTCGTTGAGAGTATTCTCGTACATATTTCTGTTAGCCTGAAGTTATGTATATTTCACATCTATTCCATGACATCAAAAATATTGAGACGAAATTTATGTAGGAGAGTAATTCAATCTGTACAAATGATCAATTCTTGTTTGAAAATGGGATCCAAATTTCACTCAGAGAGAATAACATTGAATAATCGAACTTGAAATTCAGGAAAAACATTTTTGTGGCACTGATTGTCTAATTGTGACAAAATTTAAATGTGTTCAATTTTCGTGCTCTAAATTTATAGTAAAAATTCAATATTTTCGGCTATGGTGTAGTGATTTTGTGAAGTGCTTCTGTTTTAATGGTCATAATGGTGTGAAAACAAAAATTATGTTTTCAAATGAACTTTTTAAAATAACTATAACTCATTTCTCAGTTTGTGGAAAATGAGGTTATCTGGCGAAGTGGAACAACCCTTGGGTCTCCCCACTATCAAAAGCCATACGCTAAATAAATAAATCGAACTTGATGAATCATTCTACTAATGTTTACTTAGTACTTGCGCAATACTTCAATATAGCCTAATATCGAATTCCTAATCATGTCTTGAATTGATAGTTTTATTTAATATAAAATTCAAATTCATCATATCAGTTTATTATATGCCACTGAATGTTTTCTATATTTTATTTATTTTTTCGTAAACCAAATACCTTTTGTATTTTTCAATAGATGGGAGATATAACTGAAATAGCTGTTGAAAGTCACTGGATTTCTCATAATGATCACTTTGTTTTGTTATTTACCAAATTTTTTTTAATGGAAAGCTACTCGATATCTCAAGGCTGAATTCTATAGTTTCTAGATACTATTAAGAGTGAATGAACTAAATTTAAAGTTTTACAGATTTATTAGGCTCAGATTTTTTATAACATCTTCATATATGTATAACACAAGAGAGATAGGAATTTCACTATCCCTCTATTAGAAAAAATGGAATAATTCAAGCATGAGAGAGTTTATCTTCCTAAAATCAACAATAGTAGGCAGTATATAGTTTGTGGAATTTATTCTCTACAGACTAATTGTCATCTGGATAACTGAATGGAGCTTGTGCTGCTCCACATCTGGGTACTTCATTTTCATTTCAGGACCAGAAACGCTTTAAGGTGCAAAGTGGATGAACAATGTATCCATTCTACCATCTTCGTTTTTCATCTCCATTAATGAGCCGCTCTATTCGCAGCAGAGCTATTTTTCCAACCAAATTACGTCCAGGTCCTCTGCAACTGGGAGGGCTCCGTTAATAGCGAGTTTCGGTTTGAAATTCACATTTACGTGATAGAAAATGAGCTCTGCTTCTTTTTTCGTACAGAAGATTGAATCCAGCTATTCATCTGCGAGTCCATCATAAAAAAGTTCGTCTAGTCGTTGACAATATACTGGGAAGAGTCTTTGGAGATAATTCTTCAGCCCGCATGGGAAATTCAGACTCTGCAATGGAAGTTCAGTAATCGGCTTCAAAATAGCAAACTTCCTCTCATGTTCTTCATTAATAATTTAAGTTCAACCTCGAGCTCCCGTATTTTGTTTGATATTCCAATGCCATGTATTACTGGAATGTTATCTCGAATACCTACACAGCTTTTATTTCACAAGAAAAAAATCACTTTCACATTGAGGGAATCTATAAGCTCCATAATATTAGTCAAATAAAAATTTAATATTAGAAAATTCCAAATTATTGTTTTCGAATCAGTATAAGATTATGATCCTATCCCCCATTAAATTCAGAAAAGGAAGATTTGGATTATCTATTGAATATCAAATTATCTTGATGGTTGTTGACGTGATGGTTGACTCAACCACTTTTTTATCTATTATACATTTTCAAATGTTGAAAAAATTAATTTGAACTCTGAAGTTTTAAACATTCTGCATGCGAGCAGGCTTAGTCTAGTTGACTGGAACTCAATTTTGGTGCTTTTCGCAATCAAATAATACAGGTTGCGGAAACATAACTTCCTTATTTTAAAACTTTATAAATCGCATTGTATGAATCAGTAAGTTTTTATAAGTTTTTTATAATATAGGCACATACATAGAGTTTTGTTTAGCCCTGTTTTGAAGATGTAATCAGTAGGTGACGTCCCCCATTCTCCATTCACTGAGTGAACCGATTTCTAGCGTTTGTCATGACTCCAGCCAGCATAGCAGGCGTTATGTTGGCAATTTTTTTTCTGGATATTAGTCTTCAAATCTTGTAGGGTCTTTGGACGGTTCACATAAACAAGGGATTTGAAAAAAAAACATAGAAAAAATCACAAGGGGTCAAATTGGGAGAGCGGGCCGGTCACTTCAAATCACCACTAATTGAGATAAGGCGCTCTGGAAAGTGTTCCCCCAGAACAGTCATCATTTCATCGATGCCTTGAAGTGTGTGCCATTGCACCGTTTTGTTGGAACCAAATTTCCCCTAATCCCAACTTATCTGGTCGTGGGAAAAAATCCTTCAACATGTTTACATACCGGTGCGAGTTCACTGTCACTATGACTTCATTTTCCTCGAAGAACCAGGCACCAATAACAATAACTGCAGTTGAGGAAACTACACACCAAACTGTGCCTTTAGGTGAATGCAAAGGCCTTTGATGCAATTATCGAGGATTGGTGTCAGCCCAGTAGCGCCAAGGACCCTGCAAGATTTGAAGATCAACATCCACGAAGAAATTGCCAAGATAGCGCCTGCTATGCTAGCTGGACTCATGACAAACGCCAGAAATCGGTTAACTCAATGTATGGCGAGTGGGATGGAGAGTGGGGGACGTCTCCCACCAGACAAGATCTTGAAAACTGGGCAAAACAAAACTTTATGTATGTACCTATATTATAAAAAACGAATAAAAGTTTTCTGATTCATACAATGGGTTTTATAAAGTTTTAAAATAAGGAAGTTATGTTGCCGCACTCTGTATAACAATAGAATACCATCATGTATTATGATAATGATATTACAATGATCAAATTGGATAATGATGATTCGGTATTCTCTTCACAATAATGAGTATCTAGCTGAAACTTGATATCAATCATTGTTCTGGTTCTGCCATCATCCATTCATCATAACAGAATGCAAACAATTTCACCCTTTTGGATCCTGATTATTACTCGTAACACATTGTTTTCGATTATTTCCAGAGCATCAATTGAACAAATTTGAATTGGCGTTGCATTATAGTCACTGGCGGCTCGTGCCCACGAAACAGGTGAAGTGCTCGTATCTTTTACTGTACAGCACTTCACCTGTTTCGTGGGCAAGAGCCGCCATTGATTAGAGTATCAATTTGGTAGCTATTTTCCTCCACCACACACTAGAATATAATTATTATCATCATTATTAGAATATTGGTAGCGCGGAATGGAATAGATAGGTTCTCATATCAACATTAGTCTCAAATCCAATTAATTTTCGATCTTGCCCGATGCTGGCAGACAAAGGAACAACCACGAAGAAAAGTTGGTGAATCTGTTTGTTCTCTGGTCTCAATGTTGCGCAGGCTGAACGAGAGAGTTGAATGTCGGTTGAATAATGGATATTACCAAGAGCTAGGCGAAACGCCTTACGTTTGATGGATTTGGAACTGGTCCAAATTAAAGGCAAAGCAATTCAAATATTGCCGGCTTCTGTTGGTTCTACTCAGGCAAGCAAGCGCCGTCCAAGTTTTACTCAGCTAGAGCACTAAAATATAAAAACTATAAATTTTTGAGTGTGATTATCACAAGCTTTTTGAATGAAAAGCGGTTATGGTTGTCTCACTTCCAATGTCATGTTTTGACATTGCTTTCAAATGTATCAATAACTTTATAATTTTCATAAATATTAATCAATCTCTTTGATATTAATCAAGTTTCTTGTCAAGTAGCCTGAACTCTATTTAGTTCTGCAATCAATGACAGTTTCCCATTTATTTAAACTCATATTTCATTATTATTTTGAACAAGGTTGCAAATTCATCCAATATCATTCTAATTCATGCATGTAATATTTTGCCCAACATTTTTTGTCATAGCATGAGTAATACGTAAAACGTTTCCATATTTGGTGTGCTCACGTATTTTCCGTGAAAAACTGATAGTTTGCCACTAAATTCGATGTGATATTCAAAAGTTCACTAAATTTCGATCTTTTTATCAATGGCTCAACAGCCCATGGAGGGCCTATCAAATTTTGATCTACTGCACTTTATTTTATACTACCCTAGCTTCCTTGAACATATCAAAAGAAGCAATGATATTACTCATTTTGCAGAATGTTATAATCATGCTTCTAATACTATATAGTATTACAATATAATTATTATATAATTATATTATCATTATTATTATTCTAAATCGTCAGCTCAAAGAGCCTAATGTAGCCTATAATAAAATAAGGAGAGAAGCATTCAAAACAAGAATCATATGGAAGAATGTGAGGTTTGGAGCGGCTCACGGCTCAATGTTATCTCAAATAATCCAGAGACAAACTTGAATAGATCCGCTTTCTTATTCAAGATCTAGTTGGTCCCTGAAGCACATCAGAGCAGTTTTGTGTTTGTCGGCACCCTTGAAACCATTAAGAGGCCACGGTAACACATGTGTGATCCTCACGACAGCCCATAAAGGGAGGCAATAAGGTGTTGTTCGTCTTCTTTAGACCAGTTTAAGCGATAGAAAACAGTCCGCGTTGCAGGAAAGTGGCAACCTTTTTCTCTCTTTCGCGGAAGCATTTTCCTCCTTCAAGGCGTGTTCGCCAGGCTTCAACATCTTCCCGCGTCTGACCGCCATAAACGCTGCCATTATCTGCTAGCCATAAATTATGGCGTGGAAGGCCGGCGTCAGCATTTATGACTCACCAGAGTGATTCTAATGAAGATTACTTCAGAATAGAAGCTGTAATTTAACATTGGATAACGCTCTTCAAAACAGTATTTAGGAAGCCTTACTCACACCTCTCGGAATGCCATCAAATGAAAACCCTAATGCCCTCATATCAACCATCTTCATATATCAATAATGAACAATCTTATATTGATTGTCGGAATGGAAAACGTAATAATGATTCGGGATAATCAATTATTTTTATGGTGCTGTTTGATGAGCTGATAAATGCATCATAATCACTCGAAAGACAATCCTTTGATAAATGGGGCCGAAGCAAAATGAATTGAGTTAATTATTAATAAGATATTATTCAAGAAAATCAACCAAACATGAGAATACAAACAATAGGTATGGTGACGGTACCAAAAATCGTTGTTATTTGTAATACCTTAGACTCTATTTTTCTGTACTTACGTAGTTTTTTCTACCACCAATCTTGTACCGTTATCTTTGTGATAAGAACTGAGCGTAACGTCTCAATCTGCAAATTCCTATATTTGGAATTTGATGGGCTGATTTAATTAATTTTGTAGTGATATAAATTGCTTCTTGATTTAGTTTCTAGTGACATCCTAACCTAGATCATTTGTTTACTGTCTTAAACAGCTGTTTACCGGCAATTTACTTGCACTGTCAAGTCTTGTACCAACTCTGGCACTTTGGAGATTTATTATAATATAATTATTTATAAAGTTACCCTCATATGTGATTATACGTTGCTATTTGTATTTATCTGAGCTTTAACTGATACCTGTACCTGATTAAATTTAAGTTACATATCATTGTGGCAATAATATATATCTTGCATGTAGTAAGAGATGCAAAGTCAATTTATCTTGCTCCTAACATCTATGCTTTCTCATTCATGTACTCATACATATATTATTTATTTATTGTTACTAATATTGTCTCTTCAAGCAGGACCTCCTAAATACCAGACCTGAGTGTACAAACAAGATGGCCGCCGAATGTGGTGGACTAACTTACTGCCATCAGCTAGGTTCCAGCTCTCTCTAATAACATACTTATTACTGTTTGAAATAATTTTTAAGAATTCCAATAAGGTTTTTATTGAAGAAGTAATTATTTGATAGGGTAACAGAACTTTATTTATTCTCATCACATGAATTCACATGCATATAGCTTAATTATCTTTATTGTATTCTAGCCTAAGAATTCAATGTTCTCAATTTTTGCGACTTTGCTTGGGTAACTGATTATTATTCTTAATGTTGCAGTAATTGATCTACATGTTTGTTCTTCAGTTCAGAAGTGAGCTCCTCAAATCCCATCATTTCAGTCCACTCCTTGTAATTGAATTCATCACGGAGCAATGCCTGATTCAGTTGTTCCTCAGGATATTTTCTTTTTTGGAGGCAGATTCACTACTCTGTAAGAAGGCTAATTTTGAAAAATTGTAAGAAAGGCACCATCACATAGTTTTACTTATTTCTTGGAACAGTCACAGAAGAACCATCTTTACACAAAAACTTGTCTTCTTCAATAATGTCTGTTGCTCTAGAATGATTGATACACACAGCCAAATAATTAGTGACTTCATAATCTTTCCATGGATACACCTTGTCCACTTTTTCCTCAATTCTATTTCTTTTGGAAAATTAAATATTGTCACTAAAGGGGCTTTTCTATGATAGTTCGATTTACACCCAGGGACACAACAATTTTTAGGCATGTTTGATTAAAACTGTTCATAATTATTGTAGCATGTTGCTGTAGGCTAAATGTTGAGTTGCAGATGAGTAATCTATGGTTGAATATTATAAAATTGTTGATTTAAACACTGAACAGTAAATAGGCTACACTTCGAATACTGAACACTCACTAGGCTATTTTGAATTTTAAAAACTTTACTATTTACACTTTGAATACTTTAAACACTTTGAATACTAAACAAATCTAATTTGTATCTTAAATAATCAATTACATGATGATAATCAATCAATTTACTTAAGACTAGCAAAACTTCACCTTGAAAATTGTAAACAAACTCCACTTAACTACAACTAAATACTTAATACTGATGACAGCATGGCAGTGTCAGCTGAGTTGAGACTCCCCCACATATCGGCGCCATTTTACCTTAATTTTCACACAGGCGCAGGTCCGGTATTTAGGTGGTCCTGCTTCAAGACTTATAATTTATAATTTTCTTAAGCTTTAATAAATTCATCTAGGCAGCCCTTACTGAGCACTCTATTCAAACTAGGCTGAGTATTTTGTAGGTTTATAAGAAATTTAAATCAATTTATATCAAATTTATCTATTTATTGAACGCTTTATGGCTAAGATATTTATGGCTAAGAGTGCACATATGTACACTGTGGATGAGTTTTATCTCGTCGAATATTGTTACAATAATTGAAATTGTAAATACTGGTTTGAATCCACCGCTGCAGGATTTGTCCATCGCACGGCCTTATGGGTGCTGGTAAATATTGCCGGTCAGAATCTACAACGGAAGACTCACTCTCACTTCTCGACTGCCAGTTGACCAGCATGGACCGGATTTTGACCTGTTAGGGATTTCAAAAGGCTTTTATTGGCCAGTAAATTTTCTTTTTGCAATTTTAAATTCATCCACATTTAAAAGTTAAATCCTACCAACGCGAGATGGCTGCATCAAATCGATCAATTCTATAGAGGGTCTACAATGAGTCAAAAGCAAGGATTTTGACTTTTCCACGCCACATTGGACTTGTCACCGAAAAAAGGAACACGTGAGTGAATGTTGGAATTTACCTTGATTAAATGTGCATCGAAAAGTAAAAATCCCAGAGTTCTGGTCTGCGAAGTGCGACCGTTATGACAAATAAATCGATATTTGGGGGAAATTTAAATATTCAAATGCGCAAACTGTGTACATTAATTTAAGATTCTGATCTCTCTAAATTTGCCCAGAATTAGCACGAACCCACGTAGATGGACTCTCTTGATGGGTTAATTATGTAAATGCTTATACTCAATATTTATTGATCTTGTTTTGATTATTAATTTTCATATTTATTTAATTGCTACATTCTTATTCATATGTATTTGTTACCGGAGAATATACTCCATCAGTACCTTCAACCTGCTTAATTAATTTTTTCAACTACTACACCTGAGGCTAGTTCATGAAATATTAATTCTAATATTAGTATTTCAAGGACTAACTATGTAATCATTCCAGTTTAAATGGTGAATTCCAACACCAATGAATATCATTCCAAGCAAGCCGCCTATGTTCTTGTACATACAGGGTGTGAGACGTTTGTTTAAGCTGGATGAATGTTGATCAGTATTTTCTGGATTATTAATTAGTTCAGTAAATATTCGGAAGTTTTCATTCTGCTTCTAGATTGTTCCTGGCATCGTGTATATTTTTTTTCTTTTCCACTTTATTTGCAAACTGGATATTGAGAGTCAAAGTGCTGAATTTTTCGTCATCTTATATTATTATTATTTATACATATGATATGCATATGCGTCTCTGGATTTCTTGGACACCTTACTGATAGTATTAGGCACTAACAGAGAGAGCTCATGTCAAACTCCTAGAAGTTCGTCGACTGAGACCTGTTAATCTAAATACGGTGTGGGCCCTGCGTATGGTTGCCGGCTTTACTTCTTTACGGGAGACACCGACAACCATACATATTGTGATAGCCGGCCGCCGAAGTGCCTAATATCTGTCAGTGGATGAAGAGGTGGAATCTCGACCTACGGCCCAAGCCTGTGACTGTCGTCCAGGGGGCATCACCTCTACTTGGAGGTGAGAACAGGCACGATAGATTGAGTCTCAATATCTTTCATTATTTTTCTAATAATTCTGAATATATCTCTAAATTTTGTCACATATATATATATATATATATATATATATCCTAGAGTCCATTAAGAAACCCCTCACAGTATCAATGGAAAAATATTGGATTTATTGATTTTAATTAATGATCGACATTCTTTGTGAACGTACTCCATAATACAGTGAGCTATTGAAAAATATTATTTGTTTGATTCCCCAATGTTCATCCAATCATAAGTTTTGATTGGCTCCAGCATTCACGATCGTTCTGATACCACAAGAAGAACTCTGTATTTTGTACAGTTACTCGAGAATACTATGCTTATCCCACGCAAAACCTTATATTACTGTGAGTTGGACAATGGAACATTCTTTGGCTTGCGGGCATTCCAAACCAATTAAACTCTAGTGGCGGGGTTGTATTGGAGAAATCCAGTTTTAAGAATAATACTTCACAAAAATACAACTTAAACGTTGGAGTTTATAATTGAACTCACAAAGAATGGGAATTACCTACATCAATATTGTGAAGGCAGTTATATCGGTATTAATATTTCTATGTGGAATCAGTTGGAGGAAAATCTTTTGAAAAGTCTGCCATGCCTATAACAGGCAAACAATCAACACATTATTTGGTCTGAAAGATATCCGTTTGGTCAATAGAATAGAAAGAATCCTATCTATTTACTCAACTTTTGATCGCGGAGCCCCGATGTTCGCCCATGGATTTATTATTAACTTTGGATTCGCCTTGGGCAAACGAATCGGCCAGTGGTTACTGCAACGTTTTCTATATTGTACTCAGGGCTTCTTCTCTCCATCTACTTTTCCATCCTTCTTTGGCATGGATAAAGAAGGAGAATTGAATAATTTTTTATTCTTTTTCTGGACTTCTTGTCCTTTAAAATTAAGTCCTTTAATTTTTACTTTCCGAATATCAACGATTCTCAAATGAGAGAAACGTTTTTGAACCTATAGTACTAATAAGAAAATTATAACAATTGGAAAACCCTTTCTATTATTATCACGTACAAAACTGAGATTTTAATAGGCATACTTCTATCATACAATAAATGAGGACTGTTGTGAGCAGTGTAAGTGTAATAGGTGAAATAGAATTGTATTGCAATTCATAATAATATAAGGGAAAAGCACCAGTAGTGGTCACTGTTTCAGCAGTGGCCACTTGAATGGTTTTTCTTTAAAATACGAATTTGATGCCTTCAAATGAGTTCTCAACCTGCTAGAGACTTAGCTCATACTATTTAGCAGCTAAATAGTTCAAGTAGGAGCTCTTAGAGTATCATCAGAGATTTCTGAGAGAAATTTATTGTCGCCATTTCACTCGAATACGTGGTTTCAGTAAGAAGTTAAGTTTTGTCTTAGACGTTTCAGTAAGAAGGCATGTATACAAATTGTTTTATTATGACTAGAAAGTCTGTAAATTTCGCAATTTCTGGTGTTATAATCATTCCCTAAAATGTCTAGATGTTGTTAAGAAGGCTTCTAGCCGAATATAGCCGATATTTTGGCGTAAATGCAGACTGGCCACTACTAGTACAAGAAACCGTGAATAATCTAGTAGTGGCCACCCAATAGATATTGTTGTAGAAGTTGTAGATATTAGAGTAAAAGTTGATGTCAATCGAATTTATATTCTCCTAAGACTGTTTCAAATGGGTTACAGAGAAAAGATAACTTTAAAACGTCTATTTTATGGTTTAACCTCACTTTTCTAGTTGCTTGTAACCAACAACAATGCATCACCAACTCAACTCATTTTAATATAACCCATTATTATTTCAGGCGTTATTATCACGTTCTGAGATGTAAAATTAGCTTACTTAAATAATTTCAACAAGCAGCTTGAGAAATTGAATTTTAAATAAGCATAGAACATCATGTGGCCACTGTAGAATCAGTACCTGGCCACTACTGAGTCATAGTGGCCACTTTAGAATCAAAATCGAGTTCCATAAAAATTTCAATAATTATTTTTTGGATTAAGATATCAGCCATTTCAAGTAACGAGTCAATCAAGAAGGATCTGGGCTACATGTTCACTGAGTTTAAGATGAGATAAAATGATGGAATAGACTCACAATTCTGCATAAACTATAAAAAATTCCTTAAACATGGCCACTACTGGTGCTTTTACCTTAGTTATAGTTATTCATAATAATATGATCTACCTACATAGTATAATCCAAGGTTATTAGAAAACCTAAGTAATGCCACCTTCACACCAGAGCGTTAATAAAATTTGTTAACAACTTTTGTAAATAACGTATTATTATATAGACTATTATATAGAAGTTATCAACAATTTTGTTATTAACTCCGGTGTAGAGCCTAAACGTGGCCATGCTAGACTTTTCAACTGAGTTTATAGTGGACATATCAGACGATTCATATTTCCAATGCGCCAGTGTAGTTGTGGTCCTGTGTAGTCGGGATCTCTGATCTGAACTACGTCATTTTTTGGGTTCCCCCACCACTTTTCAAATTCTCGAAAATCGGAACAACCTTTACAACCTCTAATAACCTTGTTATAATATACATAATATAATCATAATACATATAATAGAAATCTACCGACCCGATTGCGTTCAAATTTGGTAGGCATGTTTAGTAGAACCTTCAGACGTTTAAGGAGTTTGGATCTTTAGATTTCTAAGAACATATTTTAAAATCTTTCCAAGGATATGAGCAATATTCGAGTTTTTTTATAGTTTTGCGACGTTTTCTCGGATTTTTTTAATGGGAAGAAAATGTTGAAATTTGGTGTACAGGTTTAAATTAGGTCTAGAAATGTTATGTTAAATTTTTGTTTAATCCTTTTGAAATTAGGCCAGAAATCAGTTTTTCAAAAGTTGTAGATGCATATCTTGGCAATAGCTTATTAATCTATGATTTTTAATGATGCGAAATGACACTATTTGAAGAACTAATTGGCAGAAAATGAGGGAAAGAATGAATGAATAAGTGCAATTTATCCATATGAATAGTATAGTAAAGGCTATTTTTATAGATTTTTTAATAACAACTAAACAGTTGTTGTTCAATTCATTTATATTTCTTCATTGATTATAGCCTAGTACTTGACAATGTAGTCCAATATTCAAAGAATTTGTACTCGAAGGCCGAAGCTTGAAAATAAGAAGAGTTTATTTTGATCAGCTGTGCAACTTCACATCATTCCCTCTATTTCTGGAAACTGTGTTGCATTAATGTCATAGAAGTCGTATCGTATTTGTAAAGCACATAGAAGTCGTAGAAGTCGTATCGTAAAGCACATAGGTGATATGGAATGCTCCGCAAGTTTAGATAATATATGCGTGCTCCATAGGAAGTGCGCTAAAGAGCACCTCAAATTCTATATAGAATTTCACTTTGCTAGTGCATGAATGTAATCTTGTTCTAAAACACAACTAAGTTTTCATAGAAATGATGCTCATTTTGAGTGATAGGGCTGAGATACGACTGACTATAGCTGATATGATGACTCGTCTCGTATCTCGTTCCGTAGGCTGAACTACTTTATTATCGATTAGAGAACTATCAGCATTGCGAAAATGAGAAGGTAGATTAGCTTTTTCCATGCAATCAATCTCCTATCATGCTTCTATTGCTGAGGTTAGATCATTTGCCATGTGAATAATATTTATTTTACGTCTATAACATCGGAATTTTCAAAAATAGATATTATAATCTACATAAAACATAATTGACAAAACATAGCAAGTGGAAAATTTGTGTTTAGTAGCGATTTTGCGATTTTCGATCGCTATTTCTGAGATGTGAGTTTACACAAGATCGTTTACAAAATCGCAGTCTTTTAACTTTTTTCAGAATCCGATTCTCTTCAACTTCCATTGAAAAAAATCTGGTGTGGTACATTCACACTACTTTCCTTGCCATTCATAATTGCGGACGGTACCTAATACAAGTATTTATACGTAGTCATCAGCAAGTGCAAATTGCAATAGGCCATAACTTCCTCTTCTGCTGGTTCTAACAGTGAATTTTTCACTCGTCGCTGAGGCCTCGCGCCTACCGGCGCTTCGGCCCGTCATAATATGTATGATTTGCAATTATCTAGCCCATGACTAGCCCATGACGCCTCGCCCCTATCGGCGCTTCGGCTAGCAAAATCCATTACTCTCAACAATGCTTCGGATCTTCTGCTATTTTGCCAGGAACGAGAGTCATGGCAGTCGATAGGGCTTATATAGGACTATTTCGGGTATGATTTTAAGAAAAAACGTTGGAGCCGTTTTCGAGAAAATCGTAAAAACACCATTTTTGGCAAATTATTCGCCATTTTTTGATGAATTTCTTTGAATTTCTTCGAGTCGGGTCCTCATAGTATAAGAACCTCAAGTTTGAAGTTTCAAGTCAATCGGTCATTAGAAATCGAAATATTGCAAAATCCATTATTCTCAACAATGCTGCGGATCTTCTGCAATTTTGCCAGGAACGAGACTCATGGCAGTCGATAGGGCTTATATAGGACTATTTCGGGTATGAGTTTTAAAAAAATCGTTAGAGCCGTTTTCGAGAAAATCGTGAAAAGCACCATTTTTGGCATATTATTCGCCGTTTTTTTCGCCATTTATCGATGATTTTTTTTGAATTTCTTCGAGTCGGGTCCTCATGGTATAAGAACCTTAAGTTCTAAATTTCAAGTCAATCGGTTAATTAGGGATCGAGATATAGTGTATACAGACATACACACATACACAGACCAATACCCAAAAACCACTTTTTTGGACCGAGGGGACTTTGAAACGGATAGAAAACTTGAAATCGGGGTACCATAAATTTTTTTGGAAAACAATACTTTCCTTACCTATGATAGTAGGTAGGGCAAGGAAAGTAAAAATACTAATCTATTATTCCTTTCCCAATTATAACCCTTATTGTTGAAAAATTGCGTTTTTACTTTCCTTGCCCTACCTACTACCATAGGTAAGGAAAGTATTGCTTTCCAAAAAGAATTGAGGTACCCCGATTTTAGGTTTTCTATCCGTTTCATGGTCCCCTGAGTCCAAAAAAGTGGTTTTTGGGTATTGGTCTGTGTGTGTGTGTGTATGTGTGTGTGTGTGTGTGTGTGTGTGTGTGTGTGTGTGTGTGTGTGTGTGTGTGTGTGTGTATGTGTGTGTGTATGTATGTATACACTATATCTCGATCCCTAATTGACCGATTGACTTGAAATTTGGAACTAAGGTTCTTATACCATGGGGACCCGACTCTAAGAAATTCAAAAAAATTCATCGAAAATTGGCGGAGAAAATGGCGGATAATATGCCAGAAATGGTGTTTTTCAAGATTTTCTCGAAAACGGCTCTAACGATTTTTTTAAAACTCATATCAAGAATAGTCCTATATAAGCCCTATCGACTGTCATGAGTCTCGTTCCTGGCAAAATCGCATAAGATCCGCAGCATTGTTGAGAAAAATGGATTTTGCAATATTTCGATTCCTAATTAACCGATTGACATGAAATTTGGAACTTAAGGTTCTTATACCATGAGGACCCGACTTTAAGAAATTCAAAAAAATTCATCGAAAAATGGCTGGAAAAATGGCGGTTAATATGCAAAAATTGTGTTTTTCTTGGTTTTCTCGAAAACGGCTCTAACGATTTTTTTTGAAACTCATACCCGGAATAGCCCTTTATAAGCCCTATCGACTGCCATAAGTCTCGTTCCTGGCAAAATCGCAGAAGATCCGCAGCATTGTTGAGAAAATGGATTTTGCAATATTTCTATCTCGATTTTCTCAAAATGTTTGAAACTATTTTCTTCAAACTGACACCCTATATAGTCATTAATAAGCTCAATCAACTGGCATATGTCCCCTTTGTGTAAGATTAGCAGGGGCGCCACCCCAGACTTGAAAAGTAGTTTGTAGATAGGCAACCCGCACTACATGAATCTGTATATAGGCAACCCGCACTACATGGCTCGGTAAGTGGAATTGAGTAACGCGGGCAGCGTGCTTGCCGCTCGTGTACAAAAATTGTGTGTCAATGCCATTCCGTCAAACTCGCAATAAAAAGCAATCCATATCAGGAATTAAGGAGACAAAAATCACATTTGGAAAAAGTATTGGTGTTTCATAATAAAATATCTGGTACCGAGCTTCGCTCTGAAGCTGCAGCCGAACTGTTGAATCACATAAATATGTTATTGTAAAAGATAAATTCAAAATTGATATGATCACCTGTCACAATTTTTTGACATGAACATGTGTTATAGACTTGAATGTAACTCCATTTACTCCAGCTGGATAGCGTTAGTCAGCTAACGATAACAACCATTATACGTAGTACTTGGGCTTATTCCTGAAGGAATATTTAATTCTTTTATTAATCCGGCCAGAGAGTTTTCCCGGACATGAGACCTGGTGCAATCTTATTTTTTCATCACGGTTATAATTATTACATTTCTAATTTCAAGGAAACCGTTAGAGCCGTTGTCTAGATCCGTGGTTCCACATACACATATACAGAAACTGCTTGCTTAATATAATAGGATTTTCGGTAAAATACCAGAGTATGATCCATTATCGATTCCACCTCTTTGATCCGATATATTGGAATAGGTACCAAAAAATCTACTTTCATTCAAAATCAAAGTCAATTTGGCTAAAATCTAGCCGAAGCGCCGACAGGCGCGAGTCATCATGGGCTTGTGAAAGTTTCAAATTGCACACACGATTAGCCGAAGCGCCGGCAGGCGCGAGGCGTCATTGGCGAGTGCAAATTTCACTGTTAGTATTGGAAGATGAGCAAGTAATAGCGTAATGAAATTTGCACTCGCTGATGACTAGGTATGGATAATGGATAGCCTACTCGTATTAGGCTAAGCAAATGTGAATGGCAAGGAAAGTTGTGTGAGTGTACCACACCAGATTTTTATCATATTTTTCCAATTATCTCAATAACCGTTCAAGTTACAAACTAATTTTGAACTAATTTCACATAGGAATTGATTATTTTAAAACCTGAGTAAAACCTCTAGAAATTAGAAAAATTATTATTTTTCGAAAAATCTCAACTTTCCGCTATTTTTATCTCTACTCGTTAACAAAGCGTTTCTGGGGGTTTGCTCCATGGAACATTTTTGTCTACTTGGTATAAAGAATCAGCCTGAGAAGTATTGCATATTCCTCCTGAAACACTCTGTATACACCTCAATAATTGAGTTTTCCTTAATGTAGGTCATACAATACTAGAAGAACACTAATACTAAAGAATAATTAGAAAACATTTAAATACTAAAGAATACCACAAGACTAACACAGATGAGTAGGAATTTATTAATATTCATTCCACAATCTACACTTATCCACTAGCCAACTGATTCTTGACTGACGTTTAGGTCATTTTAAGAAAACCAGTGAGAAGAATAATCAATTTATATACTGGAAAAAAAATTATGAAGTTCTACTTTTGGGATACTGCTGTTGTTTCTTAACAAACAAAAAGTCTTCAAGTAATAAGAAATGATCCTCGAGGTTCGACAAATCTCCATTCCTCATTAACTTTTGTTCTGAACCACTTTTTCATTCTTCTGGAAAATACCTTTTCCAAGAGAACAAGAGTGAAGAAGACTTAATGACGAAAAAGTAAATACATCCTGGAATTTACTACCAGTCTTTTCATGAACCTTTTTTACAGACAAGCGCACGTTCAAAATAGCTATGAAAAATAAACTGCTGAAATATGCTTGGGAAGTGTTATGAAACTGGGAGGAAAATTCAAAGTATATTTTCCATAGCCTTGATGCTCTAGTTGAGAAGCTATAAAGCAACGTGTGTACTGCGTAATTTTATTGCTTCTGAGTTGGTTATACAACATCAATAGAAGAAGGACTCACAGCTAAATAGCAAGCTTGTATCGTGTTTGCATTCAGAACTTGATTATAATATTGATATTTGATATTTCATTTTAGCCTTCACAGAAATATCAACATTTTTCTAAACCTAGTGTACTGGAAAGAACTTTTCATTTTAAAATGTTAAGATTTGAGAAAGTAAATAACACCTCATCACGCGATGAGTAGTAATAGCTCTGTACTACAATATTGTACTTTGATAGAAGAGCCAATCAAGTTCAAACCCGCTTCTTCATCCCACAAGTTCTCCGTTTTTTTATGTGAGGATGAGAAAAAGAACGTTAAAAGGAGAGAAAACAGAAATTTTAGCGCAATCTTGACAAACTAAAGTTAAAGTATTTGAAGCGAGTGTTATTCAACCGAAAATGACTCCTTATCTCTCTGAGGTTTGGCTGACGACGTTGCCTTTGAAGTGTCACCTGGTGGTTGGATATTGGATACAGGTAAGTGCGGATGCTTCACCGATCAGGGCTTCCGTCGTGCAACACAGCCAGCACTAATGCCTTTCATCGCCATATACACATCCACACTCTTCCTTTCAGGCATTACACGCTCCAAAAACCAAACTCTGTGATTATTCGCTTTCCAATCTCTTTGATTCCGATATAGAAACACAGACTGAAAAGCTTACACCAATAGAATGGTTTCGATTCAAGTGAAACTCGATTCTAGCAGGAATCGTGTCCTCGAAACGACTCTATTCGTCAAAGTAAGATTTGCGAAAAATCAAGGAGATGTGTCTCACACTTGAATTCACCGGGAAATCAAACACGTTCGTTAATTATCGGATTTGTTACAAACAGGAGTGTATAAATAAGTTCTTCTCTCAAGATAGCACTCTATCACCGACTTGGATACTGTGCGGGTGAAAAGTAAAATTTTCTTTGAAACTTGGAAAAGTGAAAGTCTTTTACACTTATATTGAGAAAGACAGGGAGGAATTTCTAGAATTAATACTAGATTATAATAAATATACGAGATTATAGAAAAGTATGTTACAGAAGGGGACCTTTTATCTTCAAAGAGAAGATGTATACTAATGAGAGAGCATTTATATCATTCAAATATAAGTAAATTCCAATGGAGTTCATTACAACCTTTTTATTGTAGCACCTAAACTTCAAGGGTTGGCGAATGAACTGATTAGAACCTGTAAGATGGCGTACTGAACTGAATTAATGGTCTAGTGAGCTGTTGAAAGATATTATTTTTCCATTTTCGGAACGGTTTCAACTTTCTTCGATCACCGAGAAGCTGTTCAACTGGGTGGTCGGTTGGTGGTGAATGCAACTCACCAGGTGGATATCAGTTCGCTTCAGTGGGCTTGGCACACCACCAGATGCCAAATCGACAGTATGGAATATGGAATATTCTATGAGTTTTCATCTCTGCGAACAATACCCATGATTCAGCTCACGTTTTGTCAGTTTCGAAGCACCATTACTATTAATTAATTGCTTTTCTGCTAATGAGTTCTCTCTCATTTAAGTTATCGAATAACAAGTTCGCAGTAAATCATTATTCAACTCGTTGTGGAGTCTGCATGGACAGAGGGGGAATTCAGTTTGAATTAGAGCTGAGAGACCTAATATTTGGGATCATCCTGGAAAAAGTTTCGAGCTGATTTCCAACGTCACATTGAGTTAGAGAATTAATCACTGGTGGCTCGTGCCCACGAAATAGGTGCAGTGCTATACAGTGAAAGATACGGGGACTCCACCTATTTCGTGGGCACGAGCCGCCATTGAGATTAATCATCTTTTTTGGACCATTACGTGGGAATATTTTTCTACAGCCCACGTCTCTTTGTTTAATGATTCGTGTAGCTAAAATCCACTTCATTGCTGAATACAGATTCAGTTGTTACACATTGTACAAGAAATCTTGAAATTGAATTATATTTAGAAATTTCCCGTGAAACACCACATCAAATCGTGAAGCTTACTTCTGCTAAACTCTTTTCATGCTGGGATTATCACATAAACTCTTGATTCTATCCACCTTCCATCGTTCATAGATAATTTGTTACGTGTTGGAGAAAAAATCAGAGTAGCATTGAGCTCACTATGACCTTAGTGATGGTTATCGAGGCTTGACTGAATATCGACAGAGCATGATTGAATGAATTGTATTGGCTCTAGTGTGTGACAGAGCGAGAATGGAATGACAGAATGGGAATTTAATCTTTCTCCAATAAACGCGGGAAAAATCATTGTGCATACTCACTCCATGCAGGACGCCCAGCATGCTCGTTCCGCAAATATATACGTATGTTACAAGAGCCAATCAGTCTTCATTTCCATTTCTCGTCATGGGAGTGATCTTGTAATGGGAGATTTTATTGGAAATATTTTCCGAATAAAATATCCATTAGACAGAGAAATCAACCAACCAATACGTCACTTCTCATTCATTGTCCTGATTACATCATCTGAACATCCAGATTGATTCGTGTAATTCTCATGAGTAGGCTACAGAATAAAATTAACGAGCATTTCATATACAAACGAGGTGTAAGGGTGTGTACAATACTGGAATAATTGAATTCTCTCCATTTTCTGCACATTGAAATATTTGAAAATCCATCTCAGCTCAAGTTTATAAAGAGGAAATTTCAAAACCCAAAAACGTGAAAATGTCGTTCAATCATCGTATTCGAAAGAGATGTCATTGAAATCCCATTTTTCTTATTCCTATCTCTAAACCATGAGGTTACGCGTTACATCTCCCATATTATTTTGGAGAATCATTCAACTTCAGATTTTTAAGTTACAAGAGTGACCAGACAATTTCATTTTGCCATTGAGATACCTGCTGATCTTACCAACATATTGCCAATGACTTTGATGGTTTATAATCAAAGGTTAGGTTTTAGATCACTCTTGAAGTTAATACTACTGAAAAATGATTATTTTTTCTACCACTAAAGAACTCCCCTTGCAGAGGTGTTCAAGGTAGATTGATCATGAATATTCAAATGGAACTTAGGCTACCTATATTTAAATTCTTGACTGATCCGAGCCTTACAATTAAATAGGAGATTATTATAATTAACAGAATGCTAGTACCTAGCTCTTGTTTTGAAATATGCCATTCTCATTTTGAATTTCTAATTTCTTGTCTATACTTTACTAAGTGAATGATAATAATATGATGCTTCGTTGAGAAACTATTGCAGATCGGATTACAGCACCAGTGATGAATATAATTCCATCCCATGGAATATTTTAATCTCAAAATTACTTCCAGGCTGTTTCAGCTTGAAATTTCAACAAAAGGGCAATAAACCAACTTCATTCGCATTGCTGATGCTGCTCAAAGTTGCATTTTGAATGTAGCCTGGATGGAGTTATCATGAACATAAAATGTTGATGCGATGCTGTTATGAGCTCCAGGTCCTAATATTATTAGCAGTGTAGTAGCGACCCATTTTTGTTCCAAACAGAATCTAGAAATGTAAACGACAGAAAAAGATCGTAAAAACCGCAGTCGAGTGCAACTCTCATAGCAACAGAACAAGACATTATGCAAATTGCAACAGCCACAAAACGTTCAACTAACATCATGAAGCTCTGTGTTGCATAAGTTACCATCAGATAAACAGCTGAATGCAACTTCCGACATGGAAGTGCTAAGCCGGAATTGATGTAAAGTAAACAACACTCATGAAATTTAATCGAAATTATAATTCATCGTACGTATAGAGTTCGAGTTCCATTTTTGAAGTTTGTAAATAGATTAAGTTCTTATTTGCTGTCTTCCGCAGGGACGTAAAGCCGTCGGTCCCGATTTCATCAAAAGCAGTTGTAATCTTTTTTCATCAATACTCTCATTATGCACTTGCTCAGAGCACATGTGGGCATCACCCTTACAATAAAAATTATTCCAATTTTGATGGAATTTGAAAGATACAATATCGATATTTCCTTCATGCCTAGTTCTAATCTATCAATTGAGTTTTTGATATCGAGTTATAAAAACTTATCAAAAGTAACAAAAGTTAACTTGGTAGATTTTTCACCCATGCATGTTTTTCGCCATATCAAGCAGAGTCTTAGATATTTGCAATTATAAGAATGCTATAATGGTAAAATTTGAATATCTTCTTCTGATAATGAGAAAGTCTAATGATAAAGAGTCAGAACTTCGTGTGAGTTTCTTAATTTTTTATGACAATAACAATCGAAATTTCAGACAGATCTACTGGAATAAATGAATAAGTATGTGACGATTTTCAAATTTATTACTACTGATATTAATTATGAATTACTCAATGAATCCAGTGTGGAATATTCTCATTGATACTAATTATTTAAATCCTTATGAATTATTTTTGCTCTCTTTTGGTGATTTTCGTAAGTTGCTGTTTTGTTACCAAATACAAACGGTACTTTTCGCCTTTTATAGCTCTATAGAAGCTTTCTTCAGTAGTGAGCATGACATTATTAGAGAACAAGGAGCACTATACCAGTCTCCATAATAGAAAATACCGTCATTTTGATAAAATCATCAAGAATCACACCCATTATTTTTACTCTCATGTGAAAATATTTTAATTCGATCATTGTGAACTGGTCTGATAATTTTTAATGATAATCTACTTCAAAAATCAAGTCGCAAGCCTTCTCTGAATACTTACCCCACAAAATGCTACATTTGCAAATTTATCTCTCACAGTATTCAATAATATTTTTATTCTCTCATGCCCGTATTATCAATAGCGGTTCAAATAAAAAACAATTAGCCGATGGTTGATTTTAGATAAGACGACATATTTATCTAATGAGTTTCATCTGAGTCATAATTTGAACTGTAATTTTTGTTCAACCACAGATAAAAACTGATAATGCATACGAGTCTCAGAATGTCATCAAATAAAATCTCAAACCCAACTCATGAATTGAACGAGATCATGTTTCTCAGGATAGTCAGTATTACTTATAAACTATTCGGAAAGTATAGTGGATGATACTATTCGTCCTAATAATAAGTCACATTATGATACCACAGACAAGCTCATCTCTTTCAACCGGCATTCCTTATAAAGGATTAAAAGTTTAGGAATATACTTCAAAAGTTTCTATTGGTATGCCGCTAGACGGCTTCGCTATTCAAGCTTAGCTTGTTTTCTTCAAATTGAGTTCTCCATTGAACTATTGATTTGCTCCCTATGCATACTCAGTTAACACTTGACATTCTCCTATGGTAAGATATTCACTTTTTGCTGGTGTGATTCTGATATCAGAAGTAGTATGAATCAGGAAGTTATAGAATAATTCTAAGAAAGGAGTGATGAAATTGTACTCTCTGAGATCTCTCTAAAATCTTTCCAATGGAAACATTCCAATTTCAGACTCGCGTTATGTTAACTTCGACGATAGCTAAATACTTTTTCAGATGGAGAGCTTTTTTGTAATAAACTTGAATATGGAACTCATTAATGAGGGCTAAGAAGTGGAAACTATTGGGGCTAATCATAAGTTTTCTTATAGGAAATTGAAAAAATTAGATTGATGTAGCGTATATGATAAAAACCCCTCTAGCTGATATCACTGTATTTGATAAAAGATGCTCCACTTTATGAGAGTGGAATATCTTAGAAAGAGAAGTCAAAAGTCTATAGGCCGAGAACTACAACTACGCAAAAAATTGTTTGAAACCTCGCATGTCAGAAATGTTTTATCATGTTTGGATCCAGTGCATATCTCATCTTTATACACATTTTTTGATTTTCAACATATATGTATGAAAGAATAACTGACTGAGTTCTACTATCATTACGTTATCTCCTTGTATTTTATCCTTTGTTTTCTCCTTGAGCTTCAACATTCGTTATAATTGGCTACAGATTTACAGCGGCGGCCGACCGTTGGACCGTTCCGCCGAGGTACGGTAGGTAGGTAGGTAGGAAAACCTACCTTTACATCACACACACGCAAAAGTTTGTTTATTCCGTCTCAAGTGATCGTGAAAAGGGTTTGGGTATTGTTCGACTTCTATCTTTTCAGAAATGGATAGGCTGAATCTAAAAAATTGAATTGCTACTCAATTCCCAAATCTAATTCTGTCAATGCAGCATGCTACAAAATACTCTTGAATTATTGTGCTTATAACCTAAAAATGATTAAAAATGCTAAACATATTGTGTAAATTACTCCATTGTAAATTGACGCTTCACAACCAATAAATTTTCACATGGATTTTATTTTTTTTAGAAATGTTATTCCCTGGCAGAGATAGGATTCGACTATGAATTGTTGAAGATGAAAAGCCTCGAACCTCGAATGAACATTTTTATTGATGTTCCCACTTCTTCTACAAAGTGTGTTCTAACGGTATTTTCCAATCAATCTTACCTTAGTTTCCACCAGAGGTAAACTTCAGCAGACTGGTGAATTTTTCAAGTATCTTTAGTAAACTCATTTCGTCAAAAAAAGTTTAATTAAGTTGTGAGTAATTGAATCTGAAACTTGCGGAAGTAGAAACTACCGATTAAGAGAATTTTTTATATCAAAAGAAGAAGATAAAAGCTGTTCACTTTTCACTTTTTTCCACTTAAGAGCGGTGTTAGTTGTGAAATCACTACCGTGAATTGACTCTAAAGATTGACTTGGAATATCGAACTGAAAGAGACATTTATCAGTAGCTTACTTGAGCGGTGGTGCACGAAAATGGAGTTAAATTCTGCAATGATCATGTTCTACCTATTCTTTGAAAACCATCATAATAATATTCCTTTCAATGGCAAATTCCGTTCAAGGATCAATTTCATTCAATCTCTATATATAAAAGCGAAATGGCACTGATTCATTCATTCATTCATCACCAGAACTAAAAATCCACTGAACCGAATGCATTCAAATTTGGTAGGCATGTTCAGTTGAACGTTCAGACGCGCGCTAATAACGGATTTTATGAACTTTTCAAGGATACGCCAAATATTTCAGTTTTTCTAGAGTTTTTCGGCGTTTTCCTAATTTTTTCGAGAACCAATCGGTAGAAAATGTTCATATTTGGTGGGCAGGTTCAGATGAGGTCTAGAAATGTTGTGTTGAAATATTTTTGGAATCCGTTCAAGATTACGCCAGTAATCAGGTTTTCAAAATTGTAGATGTGTTGCGGGTTGCATATCTTCCGCCTTGATACGACCAATCCTAACTGTAAATTCAATGGTTCAGCGAGATTATAGATGAACTAATTTGGAAGATGTTGAATCAAGTTTCAAACTATATCCGATACTTCCCAAGGTTAAGATTAATATTAGCGTTTTACTATTTTTGGAATTTTCAGAGTTTTTCTTAGATTTTTCTAGAACAAATTGGCAGAAAATGTTTAAATTGGGTAAAATGTTTAATTTGGTCCAGATTAGGTGTTGAAATGTTGTGCTCAATAAATTTCGAATCCCTTCTGAACGGAATTCGCAGGCGAGCGAAGCGAGCCTGTTTGTCTCAGCAGACACTGAAAGAGGTTCTGCAGGCGAGCGAAGCGAGCCTGTTTGACTCACTTACACTGCCTATACTGTCGGGGGACCAGGGGGCGGAGCCCCCTGGCTAGGCGGAGAAGGCGAGCGAAGCGAGCCTGCTGGCTAGTAGCTATATATATTGAATATATTCAGTTGAAGTTTGATTTAATGTATTGTTTATATAAGTTTTGATTATAATGATATATCCAAAAATTCCAAAAATATGCGTTCTGTTTTGCCTATTAAAGTAATGAAGATAGTGTATTATGCGCTGGCACAGTCATTGCTCCAATATGGTATTGTGGGTTGGGGTGGTGCATATACAAATGTTTTAAAACCAGTAAAAACAATACAAAATTCAATATTAAAAATTATACTGAAAAAGAATAGGATGTATTCAACAAGATCGGCTTTTTTGGAATTTTTAGTTCTACCGATTCGACAGATCTACTTGAAACATATTATATTATATTATAAGAAGCGATCACTTTTTCATTTCATCAATAGAACGGATTGTGCTATTACAAGACGGGAAGAGTCAGGTCTGGTTACTGTGCCTAGATTATTGACTGCGGCCGGTCAGCGTAGCTTTATCTACTTGTCACCATTATTTTTTAATACTCTCCCAAGTAATTTGAGAGGTTTACTTGCTCAAAAAAACTTTGTATTACATTTGAAAAAGTATCTGGTTAACTCTCATGGCTGGGATAGTGCCAAGAATTTCTGGAATGCATTAGTATGATAATTATTCCAGTTGAATGGATTTCATTTTTTACTCATTTTATATCATGTTATACACTAGGCTAGGCAATATGTAAAAACAATATTATAATAAACAATTTTTGTTGCATCTAACACATATTGTATGTAAATATATTGATTATTGTAGCATAACTGATTTATATTGTTTACTGAAAGGTTTTGATTTCAGTTGTTAATATATAGGTAATGTATATATAATATGGTAATAATAAGTACCAGTAGTCAAAGTACGGCTGCTCCTTCCCCAAGCTCGAGCTTGCTCTTTTGGGGAAGTAGTTCCTTATGTTTATTTGCATTTTTGTTATTGATTCATTTTGCTGTTATATTTCTACATTGTGAATTATTGTAATGCTTTATCAAGGAATAATAAATAAATAAATAAATAAATAATGTATTGATTTTGGTTCATATTTTGCGCTGGAAAATTAAAAAAGGGAATCAAACCTAATGGCAGCAATGAACCTACTCGAATTATGAAAACCAATTACGATGTTTTTTGGTTTTTCTAGTTCTACATCCATATCCATACATCTATATCTATAAAAGCGAAATGGCACTGACTGACTCACTCACTCACTGACTGATTCATTCCTCACCAGAATTAAAAATCCAATGAACCGATTGCGTTCAAATTTGGCAGGAATGTTCGGTTAGAAGTTTAGACGCGCGCTAGGAACGGATTTAAGAAACTTTTCAAGGATACGCCAAATATTCAAGTTTTCTTGGATTTTTTGATAATAAATTGGTAGAAAATGTCGAAATTTGGCGAACAGGTCCAGATTAGGTCTAGAAATGTTGTGTTTAATAAATTTCGAATTCCTTTAGAACGGAATTTGCAGGCGAGCGAAGCGAGGTTGGTTTGGTTGTCTTAACTGATTCTGAAGGAGGTTTTGCAGGCGAGCGAAGCGAGCCTGTTTGACTTACACTGCCGATACTGTCAAATGTTTGGAATCTGCACTTTCGTTCATTTCACGGAAACTACTGAATTGAATACGTTCAAATCATATACCATGTTGAGCTGAGGTAAGAGAGCAGCTAATTCAGAACGATTACCCAAAATAATCCTGTTAAGTGATGAATGATGATCAAAGCAAATCTATTCTAATGGAATTCGGAGGCGAGCGAAGCGAGCCTTTTTATCTTTGGTGACACTGACAGAAGTTTTGCTGTTTGACTCACCGACACTGCTGATACTGTCGGCGGTCCAGGGGGCGGAGAAGGCGAGCGAAGCGAGCCTGCCGGCTAGTTGAGTATATGAATAAAAACAATACTATGAAAATATTAGAAAATTCCTCCCTTCCTCATAACATTTTTACCTTCGGCAGTGGAATTTTGTAAACAGTCTATCAGGGAATGTGATCCTAACTTGATTATCTATTGAAATTGGGGATAGTGAATGCTTTGGACTTTTGACTGTGTTTTAATATCATACGAATGATTTTATTTGGATTCTAAGAAGCAATTTTCAGCATTGTTTTCTGGTACATCCACATCCATACAACATCCAAACCATATAGTTGTCTACTAACTTGAATAAATAATAAATCTTTGATAAATCATAACCCATACAAATTAATATTCCAGAATAAGTATTTTAATATTTCAGTAAAAATCCATAATTTATTGTCGGAAATATCTTTACTGTATAGAATAACATTTTCTCTAACTGTTGAGTGAGAGAGAATGAGGTGAGAAAGATTATTCCTCTCCATAACATGAAATGACTGAAGTCGCCTACAACCTTCATTATTCTGTTCAACATCTGAAATATGTGACAATCGCTGCGACGAGATATTTGCGACAGTTGTATGAAATGCATTCAGCAGGCGGGCATTTTGCGACAGGCAACGAGCTGCTAACACATTCTTCACTTCCAGTGGCAAAGAGGGCGGGTGGCTGATGTATGGACATAAATCTGAGTCTGTTGGGGGCGGAGGCGGAGGAGGCAGAAGCGGGGGCGGCTGCGAAATCCCATCTCAGTCATTACTGGCAACAGAACATCCGTATGATGGCACGCTCTCATGTTGACGACAATCTCAATCAGTCGGACGGAGGTGGAGATAAATAGCAGCTGGCCTCTAATCTCCGGCAATTTTCTACTATAGCGGAGCAACCGACTCAACTTAAAAAAAATATTTGCACAGTGGAAGCTTATTGCATCATTGTCAGTTCCAACAGATGCTGATAAAGGGCTACTATAGCTGACGCCAAAAAGTAAGGCGGTTTCGCCTGCTCCAACAGCTTCCGTTGTCGATCAGAGTTGTCATTTATCTATGCCTGGATGATGTTTCTTGAATCGAAAGAAATAATCTATGCTGAACATTAGCGAATTATATTTTTTAGTATAGGCCTAAGTCTAAAAATGAGCTTAGCGGAGAACAGAAACAAGTGGTTACTGATTTCATGATCAAAAGTTTTGATGAATGATCATCACCGATAAAGAATTGAATTATCAAATTATCATTGATGCACAGTATATTCAAAATTGGATGAACTCTACTAATTTATTCATTCAAGTTTTCTCTTATTCAAATAAATATTATATCTGGCTAAACTATTGTCAATACATTAATTATAAAATAATTTTTATCTTTAGCATTCCAATATTTCTATAAATAGTTGAGATCATATGAATCATTATAAATGTGGAAAGTAGGAAAGGAGTTTGTGAAGGTTAGTTTAGGTTTAGTTTATAAGTTTGTAAAGGTGGGGAGGAGTAGATGAAACATCGGAAAAAATTACTATCGAGAAAATAATTTACTCAATTACTGAAATAGGACCACAGTGAAATGATGAAAATCCAATGATATGATTAGACCGTGATGAGCTACGAGGTATAGCAAGCTATGAAGCCAATCATCAATCATGAGTCGGAAAAAGCTTCCACGTAATTTGGAAATGGCAGACAGATCCCAGATTTTTCCACTTCAAATTGTTTTCCAATGAGATTATCACGGCTAATCCACAGAGTAATCCGAAACGATCGAAAATATTGTCATCCTGAAACGCCACTCACTCCAATTTGACACACTGACGATAAAAGAATCACTCTTTCATGATTGCTCAGCAATCTAATCCAGCAACCAGGAATAATCTGAAACTATTTTTCACAATCATTCCAGCGACATCCTTCGATTTATGAAGTTCAGTATTTCAGTTCGGCTTAATAATAAATTAGAGTCAGTTGGAGGTCAAAAGATAACTGGACATGGTATTCTAGTGCCAAAAATGAGCAATTTATTGTTTTGGCTCACACACCAGAGAATTGCTGTAGGTCTATTGGATGTGGAACAGATAGGGTAGCGTGAAGCCATCCATTTCCATGAATAAAATTGGTATGAGAATCATGAACATTCTCATGTTATCAAAACTAGTTACTTCCCATCACTTAACATCGAACATTAATCTTCTACGTTATCAAAGTTATGTTTAATTATTACGTTATCCACCTGATTTTTTGTACTATTTGCTTTAAATTTTATTCGTATAGGTATAGAAAAGATGGCAATAAAATACAATCATCTAATAATTAAATATGGATTAGTTAGAGAAGAAGAATGAAATAAATATGAATAATGAATCTATTAATGATGTGAGACGGAAAAAACAAGAGCCTTTTTCCTTGAATGGAAGAAGAAGAAGAAGACGACGACTTTATTTGTCACGAATAATTTTTTACAACGATTTTTGCATTATTTATTTATTATTCGCATTAGTTTTTTAGTTTTTTAGTTTTTTTTAGTTTTTTTTTTTTAGTTTTAGTTTTTTTTAGTTTTTTTTAGTTTTTTTTTAGTTTTGTTTCTTTTTTAGTTTTTTTTTGAGTTTTTTAGTTTTTTATTGAATGCATTTTTTTAATGAGAAATTCGATGAGAATTCTAATCCACCAGCAATTGAATGAACTTTAATAAATCAGTTGAAACATTCCTAGACTGAAAAAAACACCCCATTTATCCCAGATAGCACATAAGCTTATTTCAAGCTTAAAATTTCATGGATTTTGAATTGAAAGTTACAGTTTGATCATATCAGCTTGATTCAAACTTGTAACAGGCTGTGAGTGATCAAGTTGTAAGTTTCAAACTTGTAGAAAAGCTGTAATTTTCAATCTTAAAATCAACCTTCAATGTTCCAGCTACAGTCCAGCTTATTTCAAGCTGTAAATTTAGTGGGTTTTGAATTGGAATTCACAGTTTGATCAAACTAGCTTGGTTCAGGCTGTAAGTAATCTAGCTGGAAGTTTTGAGCTTGCAACAAGCTAAATTTTTTAATCTTAAATAATCAGCATTGAATGATCCAGCTACAGTCCAGCTTGTTTCAAGCTGTCTTTCTGGAGACAAAATACTTTGCACTATCACGTGACTAACATAGTTCATTTAACTACCACGAGTAGCGCTGTGTCAACTTTCAACTTTGAAGCATATGTTTACCAAATTCATTTTTGCATCATTTATTTTGATCAACCAACTTATGGATTTTCTATTACGAAAACTTTACATTATTTATAAACACGCAAAGGTAAGTGGAATACGTTCATTTGATTTCATTGTACATGGGATATAATTTTAGTATTGTCCAAAAGTAAATGAATTCCAAATTGGGATTCACATCTCAAATAACTTAAATTATACAAGTTAGATGTTAACCCCAAAATTTTCTTTAGCCTATGCCTATCAATCCATCAGCTATAATGGCTACTATAATAGGCCTATATAGTAAGTTTATTTTAATTTTGCTTCATAAATTTCAAATATTGATAGATGACAAAGTTGAATACTAAATTATTTCTTCTTGTTTGGTTGTAGTTAGCCTATTTATATTTTGATTTCTATACACTTTGCTCGCTATATTCCTCTCCTCTTTCTCATCCAAAATTACTGTGATATTTGAAATGTATAATCATGTACTTTATTAAGATTTGTTATTTTTTCTTTCAGGGCCACTCGATTAGTGTAACAAGTAATCATTGTTGACGTTGAGGATGCGGCGGTGCTTTATGATCGATAATACTATTCAAAGAAAAGAAATTAAATTTTGACATCAAAAAATACATACAGGAATACATCATGCAGCTTTCAAATAAATGTTACGTTTAACAATGTGAAATAAGCGGACTGACAGAACAATTCATTTTTGTTTGTCAGATTTGTATTTTTCTTCCAATATATATCAACATTTTGTTCACTGTATTCTCTTTTGTATTCTTTTCCTTATCCATAATTGGTCAAAATTTTGTGTTTAATATAATAACAGCTTTTCTCCAACTGGATCTATCAAGCTTGTATGATTAGACTTGATTCCAGCTTGAACTTTCAAGCTTTGAAAACAGCTTGAAACGTGGTAACTTTTTAACTTGAATTCAGCTGTATTACAGCTTAAAGACTGTACGTTCCAAGCTTAAATCCAGCTCTTGTTGATTCAACTTGATTCCAGCTTGAACTATCAAGCTTGGATCATTAAACTTAATTCCAGCTTGAGTTCTCAAGCTTGCGTCATTTAACTTGATTCCAGCTTGAACTTCCAAGCTTTGTAAACAGCTTGAAACGTGGTAACTTCTCAACTTGAATTCAGCTTTATTACAGCTTAATGGCTGTAAATTTCAAGCTTGAATCCAGTTTGTTGAATTGAAAATTCCAGCACGAAACCAGCTTGATTCCAGCTTTTTGTGCTATCTGGGAGATTGTAGGTATTTGAATAATCATTAAAAACAATTCAATATAACGGAAATCATATGAGTTTGATTCGAACACTTCAGTCTTTATCCTAGGAGAAAGCTGAAAACTGTAATAATTAATCTAAAATCAACAACCAAAAAGCGGGTTATTTATTGGGTTATGGATATGAATCAGTCATGAAATACTTTGATTCAAGCTTTATATTATTGATAATGCATTGTTTTATTTTTCTTAAATAAGGAAATGAATTGAGAAAATAGTGATCCTATGTTCATACACAGACTGTACACTTTCTAGTTATACAGCCTGGCTAACCAGAGAGTGAAGACATTCTCTGTATAATTATCATCAAATTGTAATAAAATTGGTCATTAAATTGTAATCTTAAATAGAAACTGATATCTTATTTATTTCCTCATTTATTAGAAGAGGGAATAATAGTATAGTAATCAAAATCCTTATATCTCGCTTCATTCAACGATAAATTAAATCAGGAATCGTCAAAATGATTCCCCTCTCCACTTCTTTGTTAACCAGGTGGAATGGGTATTCTTTGATATTGAGCCGAATTCAAGATTCACAAGAATTAGGCTTCATCAACAGGAGAGGATTTCAATACTCTTTGTGATTCCATTTTGATGATTGAGTGAATCAAGTCCCAAATCCCAAGCTATAATTTAAAACCTCTGAAGAATGTTTCAATGCTGTCTTTTAAGATTCGTTTAACTCGATTGAAATGATCTTTCAAGTTTTATAATTAGTTTTTGTGTTCAGATATATCGTAATTATCTTGATTATAAGTTGATTAATTGTAATTGTATCAACGGATGAATCTCTTACGTGAAAAAGGCTGGTATGAAACGAGATTTGGGAACGGAAGATCGAACCGACGTTTCTCCCAACTCTAATTTTTCCTCTCTCAACTGATAACTCACATTAGAGTCGTCGCTCAGTAGTCTGTTACTGAAAATTTCTGCTAAGATTTTCAAATTCTTGCTTAAAAATTTATACTGATCATGTACTGATGTGTCATGAATTTCAATTACACTAGAACATTCAATTTCACTCTCAATAATCATAAAAATGCAAATAGACAAAGTTTCATAATTGTTTTTTTTTGTCGATTGTATATCCCTTGTATCTATGAGATTGATTTTCAGAACAGACTTGATCGATGTTATCTTTCACAAGGCCTGCGTTGGGAATGTTGAGACGGAGTTTGTTCAGTACAAAATTTAAACTGTTCTATTGGTATAGTCTGTCCAAGCAAAGAGGACACTCTGTCAAGATGGGATAATGACTCTATATGGTAAATATTGGTCCAGAAATTATTATTTGGATCTCAAATTGTAGGAGACAGTTTGATCTACTCATAAGACCATATTTATAATACTTATTTTCTTTTGGGGATACTGTATTCGTTATAAACTTTGAATAATTACAATCAAGGTACCCTTTTCTTCTAAAATATTTCTATTTCACACAACATGTTTCGGCGATATAGTCATTTCCAAGTGTAGCCTAAATAACAGTAAACAACATTAATCGATTGTATTTATACTCTATTCTAATTGAACATATGCGTTTGATTTTAGCTTAAATTCCGTATGATTTTGTTTTCAATATGTGTATTGAATCTGTCAAATATCTAGGGATCTAATATAACTACTGCATTTTTTATTAACATTCAAATTAGTGAAATTTTATCAAAAATTGGATTGTTTGTATCAAACTGAATTATATTTATTATTTTCTCTTTGTTTGCCTTTGCTGTATAAATGTAAAATTCTTCTTTAACATCTAACTTTCTACTTTTATTTCCATAATTCAAAATTTTCATGTTTGAGTTCGTGAAATAATTCTTGAATAGATATTGGCCAAGCTGGAGTCATTTTCACATCTTGCCAGAGGGCCTTCTTTGCTTGGTCAGAAGACTATAGAGATAAAATCGAACAGCACTCAACCTTCATTAGATGTTAATTCAATTAAGATTATTATAGAAGAGGTGAATGTTGATCGGCAACAGCCTACTAACAATTTATTCACTTGATAAGACAATATTGATGTTTAAGGATGAAGAATCACTTGCCTAAAAGCTTCACCTGATAAAGGATTTCTCATTCTATTTGATCAGTTACGATGATGATAGACGATGATTCGACCAACCATGCTGAATTCAGAATGTGACCAGGCATAAACTTTGACGGTCCCAGTTGGATCGACGCCTACAAAGCTCGCTAACCATGGGATTCGAAGGGAGTTTCCGAAAACGATCTAATTTGTAATAAATCAGTGTTAGCCTATCACTGAACCTGGAGTTCTGTATTTGATCTCAAAGCAGTTCTGGATGGAGACAAACTTTATGAGTCCCGAATTGGGGTTTGGTATTGCTTGATGTTAAAAAGGATATTCAAATCAATGATGATGCCAGCGGCTTCTGATAACATTTACCTTTCCGCAGCTCTGATGTTCATTGTAAATTCAACGCAATCACATTTTGTTGGCACTTCTTGATGAAACAATGATCCTCGGAAGAAATTGAATTATTAAAGAGCAACTATCGATAATTTTCTTTCACTTATTTATTCATCCTCATATTCGAATACCGTAATGTGTTAGGATAGTAGAGAAGTTTTTTGGAGGAGTTGGTGTTGCTTCCTGTATGATCCTTGCGGTTTGATTGGTTTTGAGTTGAATAAATGGTTCGTGGCTGTTCTGGTTGTTGTGTATTGGCAGGAGAAAGATGCCCGGCGTGACTTCGAACTGTACTTGAAAGTTTTCGATTGACTTCTAATAACATTGATATCAATCGAAATTATGTTCTAATGTATAACTTCACGTTTTTCAAGCTATGAGTTATATGCTATTTTGCAGATTCAATTGAAATAATCAAATAGAAACCTTAAAACGTAGAACACAAGTTCAGCTACATTATGAATGTTGATTTCGAAATAATTCCGTGTCACGTACAAAATAAACGTTTTTCCTCGTATTCTTCGCATTTTTAATTCATTGAGAGAGATATTGAAGTTTCAATTGGGTTCATTGAGCTTTATTCCAAAACCTCCTGACCAGACGGTTAAAGCAGAGAGAATCTTATTAGTACATGTAGTAGAGAATATATCTATTAGAGTATGAAGAGTATATTGGAATATATTAGAATATATTTAGTAGAGTATATCAATTCTTCTATTTATTTATTTATTAAGTACATACAAAATATTACTTCTATGGTTGAAGTAAACGAAGTAATTCTACCGGTTAGAACGTACCAATTGAAAATCAATCAGAAATGTCTGAAACAATGTTCTTGGTTGAACGCGATGTGGAAGGTACAGGCTTACAACGATCAGTGTTGAGGAATGCATGATTTGAATATTTTAATTGATCTTCTTGCACTCGCGGTATTGCAACCTGTCATAATATTGACAGTATCTATTATAAATTCAGTTAAAATGCCATGCTGAAAAGTTTCCCAGTAAGTCTTATTATTTTCGATTCATATCAATAGAAATGGAAGCGCTCATTATTTTGATGTATTACTATTCTCAATAATAAAAATAAGAAGAAGTCCTTGGACACGGCTTGGAATCGACAACATTGAGTAAACAGAATAAGAACATCGTTAGTTAGAGACTACTCATGTTCTGTGGGAGAAGTGTATTCGTAAAAGTTGTTCGGATGCTGTACCTATTAAGAACGGAAGATAAATTTTGATTTTGATTATTGTTGATAACTGCATTTTCAAAACTTATCATATTTTCTATGAAATTTTGTTTCAAAAACCTTTCCTGAACCTGCTGAGTATTTCCAAGACCTCTCCAACATTGATTCTAAACATTTCACAGTTATGGGAATTTGTGATTTCTGAAATAATAGCCTGAAAAGCCATGAATTCATATCATCACTTTGTAGGCCTACATGAATGAGAATTTATTATCAACTTTCATGCAATAGATCGTAATCATAATCCCTTGGTCGAATAGAAGCTGGATGATCATGATTTACTTATAGGAATGATAATTTATACACAAGGGATCATTGTTCCCCAATATGTGAATCTTGGAAAATTGATGTATTGAAGTGAATCTCTAATCCACATTCGAAGAATACAAATAATTATATTCCTTTAATAACTATCCTTCCAAATAAGTTTGATTTAGATTCATATTAAGTGCGAGTATAATGATCTATGTAAAATGTATCTACTTTGAAAAATTACATCTAAATCAAAATTTATGATAGCTTGGAAAATCATATTATTGATAATAGCCTACCACAGAAATTGTTTGATAAGTTATTGTTACTATTTGTTTATTAACGAATATAGAGTCCAGGTTCGTTTTATAGAGCAAGCTATTCTTCAAACAATTCTTCATTTCCCTCAAAATGAGAAAATTTTCTTCATTTCCTTTAAAATTGGAAAATCACAATAGATGAGATTCTATTTCACTTTTTAGCATTATTTCAATTGAGGAGTTTAGTTAGAGATAGAGTTTTCTAACTTATTTCACAAGATGGGATAAGCGAATATGAACCTGTTTCAGAAAGCAAAATTATATCAAGAATTATCTTATTTCCTTATGCCTCTATAATTAAGTCTGTTCATCATAATATCCTCGATCAGAAATTTCCATAAGGGAAAGAAATACCTTCTCTCAGGCTTATATTTCAGCAGACTTTCCCTGCATTTGTTTTTCGTTATGTATATGTTTCTCGTTATAATTATATGTATTCATTATACCTTGGCATACGCTTGAGCTTCTACAGATTTCTCCTGCTCTAGTTTTGCTTATGATCTCCTTGTATTTCCTTTTTTAATAAGCAGAAAAAAACTGAATTAAATATAATTAAATTGATTATTCTTTCATTCTCATTAGTTAGATGTGGATGGAAATTATGGTGAATGATTTTTCTTGACCTGTAGACAGATAATTACTGGAAAGAGGGAAAAATAGCTTTATCAAAGTTTGATTATACTCACAGCTAGGTGCGCCGATGGCAGAGACGTGAGCGTTCTTTAGAGGTGGAATTGGCGCGTGAAACTGCGGACTCGCTCTGCAACAGAGCAGCTTCATCCCCCACCCACACATCACTCCTGCTGCGCATCCTCCCTTATCGCAGCACACACACACAAGCACACATACACACACTCTTACAATCACAACCATCCTTCTAGCGCTTTTCGGCAGCTAGCTCACCAACGACATTGTTCAGTGAGAGAAGCTATTCCTCTTAAACTCGAACTGGAAACATTCTTTTAACCTCTTGAGTGGATCATTAATAGGTACTTCAGGGATAATCAGGCTGGATTGTGTTGGGATGACGGCCAGTGAGAGTGCACAAGCATCCTTTTCGGTGAGGAGCGTGATCTCTTGCTTTGTGTGAATCGCTTCTCAAATTGGTGGAGATTAATCATGCTGGAATCCCTCAGTGATTCTCTGCGAACAGGAATGTCTCAGCAATAAAACTCGACTTTCAGGTGCACTCTTCTAAAGAGCCCAATTTTTTATATAACAACAGGAATTTAATAAAAAGTGAGATAAGTGAAAAAATTGGATGAGAAATTTTTATTTTCCTGGAAATTCTCTGTTTTTAATAATTATCGTGATTATGTATAATTGTTGTAAAGAGGAGAATGAGACATGCAGATCCTAAAACACATATATAAACTAATTTTATTTGAATAATTCATAGCTGTGGAATTCTCTAACAAAGTTGGGAAACTAGTCTTGAAAAAAGTGATGTATAAATACAATATACTTTGCATCATTATTTTGCAATATGGAGCTATAGAAGGAAATTCTGAAGAGTCCGTCTGCTGATATTCTTTTAAACTTTAAAGTTTTCTTATCATATTTTATATATCATGATAGATTCATCATTGCTTGGCTAAATTTATGTTTGAATTGAATTCTATTGTTTTTCCAATACGGTTCATGGTATTCATTCATTTTTTAATAATTCTTTCAATAAGTTTTTTCATTTATGAATGATCAGTCACAATACATCAAGGACTGGTTGTAGTTTATAACCCAGTTGACTATCTTCTGGATCTTAACTCTTCTCCATCTCCATAATTATTGCCAAGTGTATCAGAATAGAAGCAATTGAAAATATTTTTGGAGATATTTGAGTTGGATGTTGTAGCAAACAAAGCACTGGTCATTTCATACATTACATTACACATACTGTGTTCATGTAATCTTGAATTTAAAATTTAGAATTTAGAATTTAAAATTTCAGTTGGCTACCAGTTTGTAAATTTTGTATTCGAAATTACAATTTCTAAGACTTCATTCTTATACTTGAGTCTTTAACATTCTATAGGAAAATTCCTCCATTATCAAGATAAGGTGAATTTTTTTTAATAAAATGACGGAGCTACTAGGCTAAATGTGCATCAAATTAGACGGCCGACCGGTACGTGTATGGGGAGACAACTCCGGCTAAACCAAGAAGGCCCGAAGTGTGTATTTGGGCCTAATTATAGACTTAGTTCTCCTGGTTGCCTAGCCAGCGCCGTGCTCAAGAATGACAGAACCACAGTACAGTACCCATTACACCTAAAGCCAGCTCCATACATGCGCTATTCGGGAAACACCGAACACCTAGTCGCCGAATCACGACTAGTGTGGAGCGGAGTGTTCGCTATTTGGGAAATAACGAACACGAATGTTTGTGTGTTCCGTCCATTGTCGGTCTTTTGGACACATCAAAGTGGACGAATTTTCGGCAAATAGCAAACTTTTTGCCCATCCACACATTCGCCTTCATGTTCGGCTAATTTTGTTGTTTGTTGTTGCATGTAGATTGAGGTTAAGTCAATTGAGGAAAAGTTTCTCACGTGTTAATTTAATACATATTTTTTTTAGACGAGATGAATATTAAATTACAGTCTGTGGATGATTTTTAAGTGATACAATCAATTTTGATACTATGAAATTGAATTAAATTCAATTCAAATATTATATTGGAAACTAGTGAATGTCCAGTCCATTTCAGGTTACTGAATTATAATCTTAATTCTTCAAATGTTTAAAAAATTCCTTCAAACATTAATATTCAATCATTGCCAAGATTAAAGTTGAAATTAGTACCGTAGTGTTAGATTTTTTAAAGTTGAAATTTTCGACAGTATTTTGACATTATTGACCTTGAAAATGTCACCTATTCGGTTGACGATTCGCCATTCCCAGTACGAATACGTGCTCGGAAAATCACGCATGTGTGGAGATGTGTGTTCGTTAGTTGGGAAATAGCAAGCAAAACTGTTCGCTAAACACCAAATGTTTAGCGAAGCGGAGTTCGGAATCAGAAGCGGAGTTCGATAATAGTGAATAGGCGAAAGTTGAGTGGTACCGGAATCGCGGTGCAAGAAGATCTTACACGAAAGCGTCACTTGTTCTTCCGGCAAATGTGTGAACGGGTGGGTTACAAAAATGTCTGGTCTCGTGATGGGCGTATTTTTTGGAGAGAGAACGAAAGTATCTTCTCTGAGATCTTTAGTGGCCCTCCTAATAACGTGAATTCGGCCCAGATCGGTGAGTGATATTTAAAGCAAGTGTCATAGTCTTATAGTCTACCAAGGACTGACAATTACTTGGTGAGTTTATCATTTTGTTTATTTTTTATTACTGTTTATTATTATTATTATTTCTTTCCATTTTTTTCTCTTCTCAATGTGTAACGGTACTAAGAATTATCCATTGCAACATTTTTGAAATTTTTCTCTAAAATATTGGCTACATCAATAATATTATAGATATTACTTCCAAAGTTTTATTATATAACAATCAATTTACTGCTTAATTATTATAATTTTGAATATGCTATGACACTTTGTGTGTTTTAATTTGCTATGATGAGCTTCATATAAATGGAAATGATCATTCATGCTTATCACAATATTTAGTGAGGCTTGATATTGAATTTCTCTATCTTCATTACTATCAATTCTACCGATACTTTAATTCACTTATCAGCAATCGATAAATATACACATTAATTCATCACCCACCTTTTTCCAGTTGAATTTTCATTGAATGGGGGTTCGATTACGAATGAATTTTTCGCCTTTAATTGAGTTGAGATTTAAATTAATACTTATTTTCAATACTTGAAAACAAATTATCTTATACGTAATTGATCACATATAGACTGTAATAGGTTAACTGTACTCATTTCTGTATAGATTTATAACTATAACCATCATAGGCATCCATTGAAAGTTTCATCTGATAACAAATAAGATTATTATTCTTTTTTCTGTTCTCCCGTTCTTTTTCTATATATTATTGAAAATTTATATTATTAATTATAGCCTACTCAAAATTCTCGAAATTCCTAATTAGTAATTGAATTCACTGTTGGCTACTTAAACTTGTCAATCACCAGCAGTCATTGATAATGTTTTATTATTATTGCTGCTTTATTACTTTTTCAATAACTCTCATCATGACTGACTGCAATGTTGAACTCAGAAATATTTTCTCGAACTTCCCTTCTTCCCTAAAGTTATGCCATATCAATGCGCAGTCTCTGCCTGCTCATTTCGATGAATTCAACTCAATATTTTCTTCAATTCCTGTGGATGTGATTGCCATCAGTGAGTCCTGGTTGAAGCCTAGTCTCTCTACTGATAGTTTTAATATTCCTGATTTCTCTATGTTCAGAAATGACAGGCTTGGTAAGGGCGGTGGCGGAGTTGCACTTTACGTCCGCTCATCATTCCCTTCCCGTGTAGTATTGAATTCCCGTCAGATATACTCGAAATCTCCGGAATTTCTTTTCATAGAGGTCAAGGTTGGTAACGAACTTGTCTTAATTTGCGTTGTATATCGCCCACCCAAAGCTGGAAGACTCTCTTTGCTAGAAAACAATCTCTTGGAGGTTATGCATGAATACCAGCATATTATAATTTTAGGAGATTTCAATGCGTGTTTGCTCAAGGATAACTTTGAGAGCAAACAACTGAAAGATTTAATCCATTCTTTCAATTTCTTCGTACTGCCAAGTCAACCCACTCACCACACTTCTGTATCAGATACTTTACTTGATCTTGTCATAGTTAGTGATAACGATAGTGTCTTGTCAAATGGTCAAGTATCCTGCCCTGCTTTCTCGGATCACGACCTTATCTATTTAATCTACAATTTAAAGCACACTGTAAAATATGACTTTGAAGTGACCTATCGGGATTTCAAAAACTTCAACTTGGAAATGTGTCTAGAGGAAGCCATTAACAAACCCTGGAGTGATATTCTATACATACACAATATTAATGAAAAGGTAGCATTGTTTAATTATCTATTATTCTCCTTATTTGACAAATATGCCCCTATAAAAACAGTACGTTTGCGCCGTAAGCCTTGTCCATGGTATAACCTAGAGCTTTCTCAACTCAGATCTGCACGAGATAGGGCCCGACGCGCTTTTCTCCGGACCAAAACGGCAGCTGATCATAACAGATTCAAACAATTACGTAACACCTTCAAAGCAAAGAGTCGATACTTTAAAAAGAAATATTTCAATGAACTGTTTGAATCAAATCAACCATCATCTGCTCTTTGGAAGAATGTGAAACAATTAGGTGCTCGCCGTAGTAGTCCTTCTAATCCTAATATTCATTTGCCAGTTAACAATCTCAATACATTTTTTGCAACACCTCTTCCTCCCACTAACTTTCCTAACCGTATCGTGACTGCTAATATGCAAAATCAACACAACCACAATAACCAACCTGAAAATTCTTCTTTTCTTATGTCACTCCAAATGAAGTTGAAGCTTCAATTAAATCAACTTCTAAAAATAGCAAAGGTCTTGATAATATTCCAATTTCTTTTTACAAGAAGATTCTACCTGTTCTCCTACCCGCAATAACACATATTTTCAACTTCTCTCTTCAAATGAGCATTTTTCCTCGGCTTTGGAAGTGCTCAATTATCCAGCCAATACCCAAAGTCACCAACCCAGCTGTGCCTAGAGATTTCAGGCCTATCCACATCCTCTGCTCCATTTCCAAAGCTCTAGAGAGGGTTGTTCACATACAGATTACTTGCTACCTAAACTCCTTTAATTTCTTCTGTGAAAATCAATCTGGCTTCCGCCCATCTCACAGTACCACCACTGCACTCTTAAAAATCACGGATGATATCAGAAATGCAATTGATCACCAGCTCCTGACACTCTTGGTGTCATTTGATTACACAAAGGCTTTTGATAACGTTTCACATTCCATTCTACTAAATAAATTGTCAATACAGTGTAATTGTTCTCTGTCATGTGTGATGTGGTTCCAATCCTATCTTGTTGGCAGGTACCAGGCGGTAAGAGGGACTGATGGTGCGCTTTCTGACTGGGCACCTGTGGTTGCAGGTGTTCCTCAGGGTTCTGTACTGGGTCCTCTCTTGTTTTCTATATATGTGAATAATGTATCTTCGATTGTGTTGCATTCTTCATATCATCTTTATGCAGATGATCTCCTATTTTATATTAAATTCTCTCCTGATGACGCTGAAGATGCTGTCTCAAGATTGAACCTGGATATTTGTAAGCTCCTCCAGTGGTCTAAGGCTCATTGCTTGACTCTCAACTCTGCCAAATGTAAAAGCATTATTATTGGTAATCATAGATTAGCTGGCCTAGTTGATATGAATGTAATTCCAAGAGTAAAGCTTGAGGATGAGGAATTACCTTTCTCTGATTCTATCAAGATTCTTGGAATCCAGTTTGATTGTAGATTGAGTTGGGCCCTTCAGGTTAAAACAGTAACAAATAGGGTTTTTGCAGCAATGCACCAATTGAAAAGGCTTAGACGATTTCTCCCAGTTTCCATAAGAATTACACTTGTACGTGCTCTGATATTGCCTGTTTTTGATTACTGCTCTATTGTTTATAATGACTTGCCCGAAACTCTTAATTTGAAATTACAAAGAGCCCTTAATTACTCAGTTCGTTTCATTTTTGATGCCAACAGATACGATCACATTACTCCTTTCTACAGTCGTTTACGTTGGTTGAAATTGAGGCAACGGAGGGAGTTTTTCATCCTTTCAATCACATATCTCTAAATTGTGAAACATTCTGGCCCTGAATACTTGATAAATAGCTTCACCCTTCTCACTGATGTTCACTCCAGAGCCACTCGATCCCACCGATTCACTCTGCAGATACCCCTTCATAGAACTGCAACATTCAATAAGTCTTTTCTAGTTGTGGCTTCGCGATTGTGGAACTTACTGCCATTTCATATAGTTTCAGCTCCTTCTATCAACTCTTTCAAGTACCGCCTATACTTGCACCTACTGGGGGAATTACCATAGTAAAATTACAGGGAAATATGCATGCATGAGTAACTGTCTTAAATCACCATCAACTCTCCTTTAGCTCTGTTTCTTTCTACTCTAATTTATTTGTATATCTTTCTTATCGATATTTTATTTTTAGTTTTCTTCTCAACTCATCAATATCATTATTTGATTCAATACATATTGTATATTTCATTATTATTATTTTATTTTTATTATTACTTCTCTTGTATTTATTGTCTTCGCGATTTCTACATTATTCTTATTTTTAGTTTTACTTTAGATATAATATCATCTTTGTACTTGCTCTGCTCTTATTATTTAATTATTTCTGTTGTTTCAATGGGCTTCAGCCTGGAAACAGTTGTCTTTGTAAATAAATAAATAAATAAATAAATAAATAAATAAATGTTCGGTATTTCCCAAATACCGCATGTATGGAGGCGCCTTAACCAATTTGGAAGACTAGCAGTACAGAACCTATAAACAAATAAAATAATGAAGTAAACTTTCCAAATTAATTAACTTAACAAATCTCCAATTGAAATTGAATACAATAAGTTTATATTAAATTTATTTAATCAGAAAACCTCTTCTAAATAATCTTGGAAAATGATTGACTATGATAGCTTTGAATTCAACAGTTATTGCTTGACAGGTGGCTTACAGTCAAAAATCTACTAATGTAAAATGGTAAGTGTCATCAGTAAATCAGAATTCAAGGCTCCTGTTTTAAATATAAACCCTTACCATGATTTCATCTATTATCAATAATAATAATATTATCTACAAAAAAACCTATAAAACTCATACTCATATTTCTCTATTGATATTAATAATCGATACAGCGTTTTCAATCCTGAATTGCTTTGTTAAAGTACGATTTCCAAGCGACGGCTCGAGCAGCGCGGCTCTGAATTCGCTGCTGCGCTGCTCTAGCCATCACAACTCTATTCACATAAATATATACTAAAGATGTTTACTCTGTCATTAGGGCTAATAAAGTATACTAAATTGACATTTAACTTAATGTCAACGGAGAGTGGAGGAAAAGAACGAATGCTGAGTTTGATGAAATACTGCAAGGGGCTAATATTGTTCGTTTTATTTAGTCAAGGAGAATTAGCTGGCGTGGACATGCCTATCGAATGAATGAGCAATGAATGCAGATCGAGGCAGGTGCTCACAAGTAATATGATGGAAACAAGAAGAAGAGGCAGACCAAGAAAACGATGGCTACAGGATGTTGAGATGGATCTGGCGGCAATGTCAGTGAGAGGTTGGAAACGAAAAGCGGTTCTGCGAGACGAGTGGAGGCAAATCGTAGAGAAAGCCAAGGTTCACCCCGGACTGTGGTGCTACGAGAAGAAGAAGATACACATTAGTAGCACTAATAACAGATAAGATTAAACATCAATAATATGGTCATGTGGATAGATTTCGGATGGCTAGAGCAGCGCAGCTAGCTCTAGCAGCGAATTTAGAGTCGGGCAGCTCGAATCGCGCTGCTCGAGCAGTCAGTCGCTTGGGAATTGTACCTTGAGCATTACATAGAATATAGGCTATAAGCTTAGGGTGGCCTTTGATTTGGAGCTCTTGGAAGTTTGTTATTATTAAACCTTTTCCCAATACATTAGCCATACTTCTAGCAAATTTATAAATTCTTTTGACTTTCAGACAAACTTAAAATTTTTTTTCCGATTTTTCTTATTGGTGAGAAAATTAAAAATAACTTATTAATCTTTTAAAATAGTATTATTCTCTTGAGTTAGTTTTGAAAGCTTCAAAATTTATACTGACAAAATTAAAGGTAGGAAACGAAAACCTCAAGGAACATAATAAGATTAATGTAACATTTCAATGTTAATATCATGAGAGTGGGCAAAAGTATGGTGGATTCGGACGTGCTAGCCAATCAAAACTTCGACATTCAATTGCCAAACTGTTAATATACAGTCCCTGTACATTATCAAGAATAAGGTTATCAAGAATAACCTTCAATAAATCTGTAATGAAAGAGATAGCCTAAAGAGATAATGAAAGAGATAACCTAATCGATACGATTGGCAAATATCATAACATAATATTATAGGAGTGTTATGGAGCTTTGTTCCCTTTTAGTGGTGACATAATTCATTGGGAATGCAAAAGACCAGTAGTTTTGTATCGCTGAGGGCTGCGCAAGTAACGCGTAATTCAGAACTTCACCGACAAGATTAGAAGCCGTATGAGTTGAGCAAGTTTGCCAGTGTTCAACCAGACTGAAGTATGCTGAATATTTACTAGTTGGAGGGGAATGCACCACTTGATATGTGAACAAAATGGTTCTGTTATGCGTTAACAAAACTCACATACCACGCAACAACTCAACCATCTAAATTAAGTTCTCAGCACATCTATCTCATACAAATGTCTTATCTCATAAACCTCTCTACTGTATATCAATTTGATCTTGGATTATAAAGTAGAATGAGATAAACACTTCTTGTTATTCACGTTAGCTATTTTGTTCCACACTTTTAATCAACTATCAAGCTCGTTTATAGGTGAAGTCATTGGATAATTGAGAAATCTCGCAGACATGAGAATAAAACGTTTTCATCCTTGATTGATACTTTGCAGGCTAATAAGATTGTATAGACGAGTAAGATTATATTTGAAGATGAGACATATAGAAATAATTAAAATGAGATTGACAAACTGAAAATGGGATAATAATAAGGATCCAAGAACAGAAAAATGAATTTCCTATGAGATTAATTAGCCACATATTGAAATTATGGCCGTTTCATCCCAGGATATTATTCATTCAGAGCGACAGTGTTTACATACTGTATAAATTTGCTACTTTTTAGCCTATTATATTCTATTGGAGAACAATGAAAATATTTAATTAATAATACTAGCAATAACTTCCTCAAATAAGTGAATCAAGTTATGTATTGATAAAAATGTATAAATTATTGAGTAGGTCGACTTAAATAATTGTAAGTTATTATAATTATAGTTTTTTTATATGAACCCATATGCTACATTTATTATGAAACAATGTTCCACAATGCTAGATTGGACCGAAATATTGTTCTTGTGTAACAATTTCTCAAATTTCTGCGATTTTGAAGGTAGGAATGAGAATGAGTAGCGTCTCCCTTCTACTTCTTTGGCTTCTACTCTATGAATTGTTGCATCTTGTCAATTGTGTCTTATACTTGTATGAGAGAAATATCTAATGTACCATTATTGAAAGGCTATCAAAGATCAGGAGTAAAAGGTCAATCAACTTCTAAAAAGATGATCTTTTCCGCATGTGTTTAATGGGAGAATGGGTACCCAAGTTTGTCAGCAAGAAATTTGATAATGGAATTCTCATTTATGTGATGCTGAATTCATGTAAGGTTCAAGTCCATGGACTTATGTGCGTTCTGAGGTTGAGAATAAGTCTGACAAGTAGTAAGAAAAGGAAGTTGGCAGAGAGTAATAAGTCATTTGGTGTGGAGAGTTGGTTGAGTGGTGGAATAGTTGGCAATATCGAAAGCGGTGGTGGCAAGAGAAGAGATAATGAAGAAGAAGGAAGAAGGAAGAAGAAGAAGAAGAAGAAGGAGGCAGGAGAGAAGTGAGGAAGGAGAAGCCGTACTCAGCTGGTTAATGGGGCGCTAAGTCGCTGTTGCAAGTACGACGAGTTAGTCTGGCCTAAGCTTTGGCAGCTTCACGCTTTCTGCCAATTAGGGCTATTCTGTTCTCTAGTATCTCACAGCGCGCAGTATGACTACGCACGTTCTTAAAATAATGTAAGAGCATTTCCGCGTTCACGCATCCAAGCACGACCGAGTCATTTAAATGCAAATACGTCCTCCCTCGGGCCAAAGGTGCAAGTATTTGTTTTAATTAATTCGCCACGAATCGACCAACAAATGGAACAAGACTTCTGACAACAATTTCAAAGTGAATAATAAACTTCGACTACACCTCAAAAAATTACACCACCGAACAGCTACCCCTTAGATTGAACTTTACCTTAGTGATAAACATGGAAATTTCTCGTTTAATATTTATTACTCTGTTAATAACATGCAGCGTAGTGACGGAACACGGCGGTGACTGTATACAGGAAACTATCTCTAAACTTTCCGACGATCAGTGCTTTAGTGAGTTGGATGAGAGTGAATTAGTTATTACGACAGCTAGCGATGAAACAAAAAATGTCGATTCCTTTGCGAGTGAAACTAGCTCTTCAACATCAATCGATGAATTCGTCGCGAGCACCACCGAATATGATAATTACGTAAAAAAAGAATATAATGTAGATAAAGTTATACGATCTGGATCAAGAAAAAGTGATATTCAAACTTCGAATAATTCAGATGAGGAAAACATTACTCCAGGTCACACCATTCCATTGCAGCGATCAGATACTGAAGGAGACATTATTCGAGAAGAGATCTTCACCCACCCACTAACAGAAACTTCAATAATCACAAGTGAACAATATTACAGAACTGAATACCCGAATGAAATGAGAAGTGATTCAAATTTCAATGTAAATTCACTGGTAGATGCAATAGATTATGAAAGTTTGAATTATCATCCGAATAGATCAGAGGATGATTCTCAAGAGTCTCAGGGATCAGGAGTTTTTGAAAAATATCAACTGACATCAGGGAACGATCGTAAATCAAATATTGCGGAAGTAAGTAAAATTGAAGCGGAAAGACTAAGCTCTAGTGTTATAGTTTCTAATGTAGAAGCTATTGATGAACCCATTAAAGATCGGTATACAGCAGTTTCAGATTTGGGTGATAATAGAATAATTGATAGTTCAATGCGACAAAGTGATTCGAAGGCTGAAGAGATATTCAAGGATAGGAGTTACGAGAGTGATTCTGTGGTTGAGACAAAATATGAACCCAATAATGATGGAATAGGTATTAATGATAAATTTTTTCCAAAACATAGTTCCAATAACAAAGTTAATGGTGCAGTACTTAATGATGATAAGGAATATTCCACCACCAATTACGAGAGAATTATAAAAGATAAGATGTTTTCAGGACACAGTTCTGGAAGCGAAGTTGATAATACCATATCGAATAATTCAACTGATGAAGCCTTTGAATCTGGTAAGATTAGTTCAACAAATGGCGAAGAATCTGAAAAAAGTAATAATATTATGAGGCAGCAAAATGAAGAAGAAACTCAATCAACCAGTGAACAGTCTGAAGTAAGTGAATTGAGTTCCAGAAATATAGAGCAAGAAATGGTGAATGATGGATTAAAAATGAATCAGCAAAATCAAGAGCAAGATCAATCCCAACAAACAAGCGATAAACCGCCTAAAGCAAGTGAGTTGAGTTTTAATTTGCAGCAAATGATGAGTGATGGAATGCTTGGAAACCAACAAATCGAACAATTGCAGAATGAGAAAGTGGAGCAAGGTGGCAACGAGCCTTGCGTGGGCTGCGACTTGGGAATTCTTCCCGTGACCACGGCTGCAGGAAGCAAGGGCAAGATCGAGAATTCGCCTTTTCGCCAGTCTCACGCCATTCCAGAGGCGAGCATCCAATTCGCCGAGGTCCCTCCGGAAAAGGATTTGCGCGTCGACGATTTGGGCCTGGCCGAAGGATCGTTCCTATTCGGCTACCTGGGGGAGCTTTTATCCTGGTTGCAGCCCAACGATTTCCCCGTGGGTAAGCCCAATCCCTGATTATTTATCGATGCTTTTTATTCGTTAGAGAATTGATGCCACATAACATTCCTCTTTTTTCAATTCTAAGTAACGCATTCAATGGGATAGACTACAACGAACCAATGAAATATGATTATACAAGTACCCACAAAATAAATACTTATTTAGTAATACCCACATAATTATTTATTTGGATTATTGATTCGATCTAACATCAATATTCAACAGTTTCATTGAAATTATGGATATAATCAATCATTTAATAAAATTAGTATTATTAGTAGCCAGCCCATCGTCCATAATACCGGGTTTGTACGATGCCAATTGGCGAGACAATTGTTCTCTGAAAAGTACAGCTGATGTATAGTATCTATTGTATCTTTTGATTTTAAAACCATAATGTAGGCATGGGTAAATGAAAACTCCAATTGACAACATCAGCTGTCGGAGCTAGGCATCAGTTGTCTCATGACAATTGTCTTCTAGGCAATTGGCATCCTATGTTTGAAAGAAAGCCTTGTTCTCTATTTTTTAGCGTAAAAGCCGCAGATATCAGGATAACGTACTGTAGAGTGTACTATTCTAGTGTACGTGTAACAAACTATGAGCTATGACCAAGTATAAGGTCTACTGAATCTGCGCTATGAGGAAGATAATCTGCTGTCACATAAATTTGCAAGCTATTGTACTCTACACTATAAAGCCCGCATAAGATTATCAACTTGATATAATATAATCACATCAATACATGAATTATTAGAGTTCTGGTCAAGTTGTGGAAAAGTGTATTATGCTTTAGCACTCGTATAATAATCCTTTAAATGTGAACTAGAAGCTATGGAACCTTCATCAACAATAATTATTGTAGAAGTACAACGTACAACTGAACAAAATAGTAAATCTAGAAAAGTTCACTGTATATATTTTTTTTCCTTATTATTATTCCTTGTATTATTTCCTATTCAACTTTTTTTCTTAAAGAACAATCTGTAAGATTTCAAGACAAGAATTACAAAGACATTGATGATAGTAGGAAAACCTACTTCTTCCACTTCGTCTAGGAGAGCTTTCTTGAAAAGAAATCGATAATTTGGTCAATCTACCTGAGGAAATTTGTCAATCACTCGTGATAAAACTTATTCAAGTGGTATCGGTAGAAATTCAACTACTTATTTGAAAGAATATAGATAATTGAAGGGTTGAAACTCAACCCTCAATTATTCATAATGATCTCCACAAAACGATTGTAATCTCCATAAACGATAATCTCCATAATTATACTTGATTGGATACAAGATCAGCATTTACGTAGCACGTATATAAGATATGGAACCCTATGTGTTCCAATGTCACGATATTTTATCAATACCTATTCCACTGTAATTTCTTATATCAATAGTAAAGTGCCTAACATAATTGAATAAATGACTAGTTTGAAAATTAGAAATGTTATTCATTCACTGAACCACCCCACACGATGGGAAGTGAGAATATGATAGTAATCAAGAATTTAAAGAAGTCCGATAAAAGGCATACAAGTTGCTTTAAAATTATACATTTCACAAGACAAGAGTAAGAAGTATGGTTTCATACAATATTCTTATTTACTTTGCTTCATTCACAGCTATCTCGGTTTTATATTTCATGTTTTTCTCTTTATTTCAGAGCTGATGAGAAACGCATTACGAAATCAAATCTCCATAATTGATCTGATAACACAGGTGAGTGTAATATGATCATGTTTTCAATCCAAACTTTATCAATGAGTATTTTTATCACAGTATTCAAAATAAACTCATTAAAAATATACAATCAAATTCCTCTTTTACTTTCTTTTGCCTCGTTTGAGCTTTGTATTCTATACGCATCAGATGTATTATGTGGTTCAAGATCTAAATAAGTGCTAAATAATATACTGTACTTTCATTCTCTAATATACGCAGTTCCATTTTTGAGACCACATCAAGTTTATAAATAAAAAATATATAAGGAGAAGGTTCAGTGATGACGCCAAAAATTTGCCTCAACTTTTCTATATTATTGTGATGTGAGTGAAGAAAATCGATACATTAATAAATTTATCCAAATTATATTACTGTCTAGACATAAACGTTTGATATGTCGTTTCAATTACCCCCATTCTTATTAACGTGATCTACATAGAAAATCTGGTGCACTAACAAACATTTCAACATCCAACAAAATACCGTTCCAACAATTTTTGATCGGTTCAAAAATTGTGGACCTCTGTCAAAGTTGTGAAAGTTTGGAAGCAGCTCATTGGTCTCAGCGTCAACTGACCTGGTTTCGAAGTTCCCTTCACTTTTATGAAATCTAAAAAGCTTTTCCAAGTTCTTTTTATTCGCGAAATAACAGGACGACAATGCGTGGAGGAGTGATAATGATCGAGTCTCAACTATGAAGAATATGAACAGCTCACTTTTTTGCATTAGCGCAGGGCGCCTGTCTTCAAGGTGATCCCAACTTTAATCTCTTTCAGAGCCGAGTTGGATGGAAAATTGGTCGCAATCAGCTCTCAACTGCGAAGAAAATACTTTCCAAAAGTAATTTCTATTCTACTTTGCAAAGCCTGTTTACACCCTACCAGGTTCCAACTTTTTGGCTCCCTACTCTCTGACTTTCTGTCCTCTGTTAATAGTTTTCTAAGCAACAAATCATAACAATAATTCCAGTTTTTCGAGCTTCAGAAAAGATTCTGGATGATAATCAGCAAGTGATTTGATCACATATAAGCAATAAATTTCACTTTTTTATGTTATTCTCATTTAAATGGGAACGCTTTTCATTGATTTCAAGAACCATGAACATGAACCATAGGATGGTTATAATGAGTATATCTAATGCTTATAAAAATAGTAGTAGGCTATGTATGATTCTCTTCTCCACAGGAATCCTATTATATTTTGTTCATATCACAATGATTCTCAACTTTTTTTACTTTTTATTGTTCACTGTAAGCATCGTTGTTTATTGAGAAATAGAATCAGATTGCAGCTACCATTCTTATTCATACTGTATTATTCTGTGTTTAACTTCAACTAACTAGAACATTGAAAGATACATGCTCATTTTTTAGATCCTCACTCGGATCTATTTCAAACTAACTTTCAATTCTCATCCAGTATTCGAATCTTTTTAGCCTTATTGATTTTTGTAAAAAATAATAGAAACATCTACAATTATGATAAATTTTTAAGTTATAAAACTTCTTCGAGTTATTCAAGACTCTAAGCTCTGATAGAAGATGAATTTCAAACTGGGTTATTGATAGAAAATTTCAATCTAGATTATATTACTGTTGAAAATTAATTTATTCATTCTAACCATGACATTAGATACCAACTAGAAAATGATTTAAAAAAATTTACTTCAAACAAACTGTACAGTCTTGAAAATTATTTTGTTTTTGAGATCGATTACTGGTAATAGAATAAATTTTCCGTGGAAGCAAGCATTAGACTGAGACATTGCAAAAGAGAAAAGATAGAGTAACAGGAAACAGCTTCAGAAATTTATACCCCAAAGTTTCAAAGCTACGCTACTCAGTTCTGCTTTTGTCCATTGGACTGCAGATGGCTAACATTTTCATCAAGTTCAGAGCCCTGAGAACTCAGTGCTCTTTGGTCGAAAGTTATTCCCGTCTACGTGAAGAAACTCCTCCCAACCACTTGGCGTATTACTTCATATTTTGTTATAGAAGCGAATAGGGATCCCCAAAAAGCCCATGCGTTGCATAAAAAGTCACTGCTTCCTTTCGCCAACTATTTGTATCCAACCAGCTGAAAGCTGTATGTCCTGGAAAGACAATAAAAAGTTCTGCTAAACAAACCTATTCAAACAATGAGCAGTAAAGGTTCAATCCACTGGATTGTTTTCTCGAGACTACGTGGCCATTCGAATCACAATAATATTCCACTATCGTATCGAGGGGGGAAATTTCTCAACTATTTTTGATCTTGTGATTGCTTCAAATTCCTTCTGATTCAAATTTCAGAGAGCCTCTCCCAATCGACATTTCAAATAGTTGAAAACTTATTTCCGTATTCGTGAAGAATAATTCACATCACATTTGAATTCTTTTAAAGACTTGCAGTACTTGAAAATAATTGTCTCTTTTTGGCGAAAAACCAACATACATTGAAAAACGTAACAATCATCATCACTTATATTTTTCATATGAGCTCACTCCACAAATAATAATAAATATGTTACATAATCTTTCTAGCTTATGTTCAACATCGGGAAGTAATCAAATAAAACTTGTATATTGTTATAGGCATGGACTTGTAAGGGAGATAAATTACCTTATTTTTAACAACTCTTTACATTACAAAAGTTTCGTGAGCGGAGTTGAGGAAGAAGAGCACCTCATCCTTCGAAAGGACAAAAATTATGCTAGAAATTGAACATTATGATTTTTTGAAAGTGTGAAACTTAACTTTGAACCTTCATACATACAAATCTTATTATTGAGCGATAATTATTCATATTTTAAGTTTTCTTCTTAATAGTAATTATTATGTTGAATAATAAATTATTATTTATGCAATACACAGAATTTTATCACTGACTACAGCATTGAAACACTTTGGTATCGATCGAGACTCAAAAATTTGATTATATCATTCTAGTTTTATTTTCGACTCAGAAAAAATTGACAGTCCAGCTTCAATTAACCATGTATCAGGTGAACATTTGCACTTTCTTTTTCACAAAAACTGCACTTTATCCTACACAAACTTGCACTTCCTTCACTTGCTGTATTTGCAAGTTGCTGAGGTTGATGGTTACTCAGGCTGGTGATAAACTTCTGAACGCTTGTGTATGTGACTGACATTTGAGATGATTCAAATTCAAATTCAAAATTCAAATAGTTTATTCAGACAAAATAAAAGACAATGTAAATAAAAGAAAAGAAAATATGAATAGGCTCCCCGCTTGGATGACAGGTCCGTGTGCGGGGAGGAGCATAGTTTTCAATAAATCAGTAGTATTTTCATTCGATATGAATAACTACCACAATATAGGCCTACCTTTAAAACTATTCAGCAAATTATGATAATCTTTCTTCCACATGAATTTTTTATTAATTTCTTTATTTCTGACTTGACTGAATAATATTAGTTGAATGACACGCATTTCTATAACACATTGTTCCGTTTCGACAGTCACTGAAATTAGAGGCTGGCTTCATAGGATGTATTGCGATTGGCGTTTCTCTGGCACTAGCAGCTCCCATCGTTGTTCTCGCTCACACCTGCTACAGAATCAGAAGAAAGGGCGATGATGGTGATCAAACTCCGATTGGCTGTGCTGGAAATTGTCGCCGAAGAACTCTGGTGTTTTTCCTGCAAATCATCATCTTCCTACTGCTGTGAGTGTTATTTCCCCATTTAACAGCAAATTTCCCTATTCATTATTTAAGTTAATAATTATCATGATTCAATAGAAGATTCAACCAGGGTTTCACATTCTAATACTCTGGATTCTGATAGGCCTACCAAGAATAGTGAGAGAGTGAATAGTTTTGAAATTCATTAAAAAATTGTGATAACATAAGAAATTAATTTGGTATCGATTGCAATCAATTGGTTTTGATTTATGGCTCAATCGAAATAATGATAATCGATCTCCATGTAAGTGGCACAAGCTCCTTGTTCAGAATCCCTACATAATCAAAAAGGTGCAGTTGGAAAAAAATAAGAATATTGTTCTTTTTCTACTCCTTACGATGAAACAGTTGTAGCAAAATAAATCACTGTTTTGCATACAGAGAACAAAAACTGTATAAAGAGGAGGTCCCATCTGTTATGAACATTCAGCCGAAGTTCCTTGTTCAAAAACATCCTGCGACAATCGTTTTTATTATTATTTGTCTTTTCAAACGTTTTTTCTATAAACATTTTTATTTCTAACAATTTCTAAACGAAACAGGAGGCTACTTTGACACAGGTATTTCTTATCCCGCTACATAATATAGTCTGTTATTATCTTTGATCTTGAGTGATTTTTCATTTTCAAACAAAGAGAAAGATACGATTATGATTATCCTGGAGCTTGTTCCATAAGAATCCAAAAGTTAGGTATTTCATGAGGAAAAAGGTGAACAATAAACTTAAAAGTTTATTGCCTACCACACTGTGCGATTCATGACTGGCTTATGTTAACCTTTCAACTCTTATCACAAGACTCCAAAACTATTATGATGTAGACCCTTGTTATGAATAATTTAACATAAGTAGAAACTTGAAATTCGATTATTGAATTCAACTGCAACTCATAGACACTCAATCAGGCCGACATAATCGATATTGCCGTTCCACATATCCTTGTGATTCTTCTTCCAGGTTTTCTGTGGTTATTTCCATTGAGGTTACCTATTATCCATAGAATTACAACCACAGCTACTTACAACTTAATTCTGTGATTCTAGGTTTTCTGTATTTGATTGTATTGGAATTTGTTGAGTGAATGTTATAATAAGTAATAGGCCTATGTAATAAATTATGTAGTAATAAAAGACTACATAACACCAAAGTTTGTAACAAAGGATTTGTAACATCAAAGCTCTTTCGTTTATTCTATCGAGTTTCCTCATTATTTACAGAATTGGAACCGCAGCCATGCTAATAACCAATCAGCAAGTGAGTACCGCTGTTCTCCAAACTGGCGATGTCTTGAAAACAGTTCTCGATGACCTTGGCACTTTCCTGCACAACGTCTACCATCAACTGCACTTCGTCGTCTCAAAGCACTTGGATCAGGCAGTCCAGGCGGTTAACAGTGACCTAGATAGTGAGTTTTCTGCCAACAATTCTATTTCTGGCTATAATTTACACTATACCTATGAAAATAATTTATCTTTAGTAACCAAACAATAGTGACTGTAGCAGTTTGTTGATAATAAATTTTTAGTTGTGACTGAATTGAATTGAAAGTTAGTTGGAATAGATGGAATTGCTGAAACAATCCATTCTATTGCAGGGGTAGTTTAAATATTTGATAATTATTAATATTCTCAGTGATAGAGATAGAAAGAGTTCAAGATAAAATTCGAGGTAATCAAGGGTATTTATATAATACTATATATAATTCACTAATGTACGTTGCTGGGCATTACTAGAAAAAAAGCTTGTAAGAAAGTGGTTTAAAATCGTTTACGATAGCTAGTTTTATTCACAATATACTGGACATAATCTATTTGGTTACTGACTGAAAACATACGTGTTATATTTTAACCCAAGTTTATTCTCCATTCATGAGTGAATGAGATAGACTTTCTAAATATTTTCTATCACGGGAAGGAAAATAACGAAAAGGAAAAGGAATATGAAGAATATTCTTCACAACAACAGGCATCATTGTTTTCTGAAAAATTGATAGCTTTTCACCAAATATGAACCTGTTCATCTGAAAGTTTTCGAAGCCAGAGTTCAACCCGTTAATGGATAAGTTTATGGTATTACGCGAACGACTTGGATAACAATCACCGAAGAGTGAGATTTTTGAGTGGTAAGTAGTAGATGAAGAAGTCCAAAACAAACTTTATGAGTTCCTGACAGGGAAATTCTTGAATCTTGATAAAAGCTATGGAAAACTGACTTTAGACAAGATGAGAAAAAGACGAAATGACTCAAGAAATTGAATGACTTATATTCTATTTTTGAAGGGGCGGCATTGGAAGACAAAAACTACCACCTTACAGAGCAGGAATTCCCTAAGGATAGTTGTAAGGGAAAGATCCACCCACTCGCTTGCTAAAGTTAATTTGGATTTATCACCCGATTATGTAAAAAGGTTGTAAGATCCTCAAAGGTTAGATAGAGCTTGTGTCCACAGAGAATTATTATGAAACCTAGAATGATAATAGAACAAGAATATAAGAGTACTCGCTTTGCTTTGTAGAAAGAATGATGATCAATTTTCAAAACTGGAAGCTAGAAATTTGACTATTTTCAGTATTATTCATAGGTCTATAAGATAAAGTTTATTGAATTTGAGCAGATCAAATTATGAAGATCATACTGAATTGTTGGGTTGTTTTTTCACACAAAAATTTGCAGTATCTGAATTTTAAAAAGAGATTTTTACACGAAATAGTTATTTATCTTGGATCTTTGAGATTCAATTCATGGAAGAGCAAAAACAGGCAAACTATTCCAATGGAAGCGTGAAATAACCAAAGAAACAAACGTATAATGCGAATTCGAATCATATTTATACATCCTAGAATCATTAGAATAGTTGTTTCTTCCGTTTGAAGATTCATGAAAGTGGATGGCGCCGATGATACTGCTGTGGAAGTGCAAATCATTGGTGGAATTGATGGTGGTGGGTGGGGAGGGGTGGTGTTAGGGTTTAGCCGGTCTCTTTATCTGGCAGTTTGCCCTGGCCCAACCAACCACTGACCATCTCCAACCTCGCTAACTATAAGTCTTTTCTATAACCCACCCTGATTCTTGCTCTAAAATCTTTATAACCTTCGTGGAACTGTTTCAAGATCAGCTTCTACTTCTTTCTCCTCCTCTTCCTTCTCCACCACCTCCTTCTCCTCCCCTTTCATCATCATCACCCTCACCAGCACCAACAGCTAATCACACTATCCTAAATTCAAACTTTCTGCCCACCTCCTCCCAAGTAATATATCAGAGCTGCAATCCGCGATAGAGGTTGAATTCTTCAAAAGTTCAAAAAGTTAGCCACAGAACTATGTGGGGCGAGTCGATCCTCTCTAAACCTGTTATAATTGATAGGATACTTCTTCACAGGACCACAATGTTATCATTGTAAATTGCAGAGCAGAAAATTGTTCCACCATACTACAAAACACCAACATTACTCAAAAACGTAGTCTCACACAATTGTTTTTCGCTAAATAATGATAAATTATAACCCACGGTTGTATCACAATTATCAGTATTGTAGGGGAGGGGGTGAATGATGAACTCTTGTTGTTGAAAAAGAATGTACTCTCAGATTTCCATACACAACTTCACACCATAAATCATTGATCTTTTATTTCTATTTTAATACAAAATCATAGTTCAAAGCTTGTGAAGTTCGAATCAAAATATATTATCATTCGACCTACTTGAATACTGCAATCCACACAAAACTTCTTGTACATGAGAAGTAATAATTATTCACTAAATATTCCATTCTTATCTCATAGCACGACATTCTGGCGTTTCTGAACTGTTCAGCAATAAGTAATTCAAGTTCCGGTCACCCTGTTTTCAAGAAAATTATAGTAAAGAACATATTTTTTGAGTTTTACATGAGTAAATATTAATGACTAACCTATGTAGCTGAGGATGAGAGATGAAGGGGTCTTTTAAAATTATAGATAGACTTGAAGTATTTCCGTATAATGTGAATAACTCCCTCGATACTTCCTTTATTACTACACTTCTACAGTAAAACGGTTCTGTTACATTACAACAGTATGGTGTATGGTGTTACTATACTTCTCACTACAAAAATATGAATGAATTCACAGTAGGCTATAATAATTTATAGACCTTATAGCATAACAGAAGTGATGTTCTGAGTATCACAGGATACTTGGTAAAAATTGAAGAATGAAATAGATACTACTTAGTTTTGCAATAATAAAAATTTGTCGAGACCGAAAGTACTCTCTAGAAACAAGAAGATTATTACATGTAGGCGGCAGCTCTCTCAACCCAAACTTCCCATACAATATTCGATATACTCAACTTTTGAGATTCATGATTCACTCTTCTATCGAAAATATCCTGAGTTCCATTTGCCTTCTGTTAACTTGATCTAGCTTGAAAGATTTCAACTCCCACATTCTTGGAGGGTTTATTCCACTCTAATTCCTCACCTTTCTGTTTATAAATTTTCTGACTCTCATTTTAGTTTTTTATTACGACTTGAATAATTTGATGCAGGGTTGGTCAAATTTTGACTACTAGGTTTATAATCAAACAATAATAGAAAAATGGTGCAAACAATTTTCAATGAGAAAATCTGTTTATAAAAATATTCCATGTTTTCATGGAAAGTGGAATTTCATAAACTTCTGAACACATCAGGAAAATTTAGTAATATTTTTCATATTTTCGAAAAGCTCATGAAGGTCCTAAAGCTCGATCTATTCCGTTGAGAGATACAAAGTGATGATTTGTTACAATAGATTGGTTACAATAGATGATTTGATAATAGAATGAAGCATTAGAATGAAAAGTAATAAGATCCATAAAACGATAAGACAGCCAATTGTCACAAAATATTTGTAATTAAATGACCTCTTCCAAGTAGATCCTCATTCAAAGTAGTTTACTACTCTTAAGCAGATCATGAGCAGTATCATGAGTGTTTATTATATAAAACGTGATGTTAACAAGCAGTGTTGCAATTAAGCTCTCATTTATCTATTCATAATGCTTTTCTCCTATGGGCTACAAAAGCGCCATATATTGTGGAGAGTTCAGCTTTTATAATACTCGTGTTCAATCAATGTCTGATGAAATTGTTCGAGTTGGAATTTAAGAGTTTTTATAGGTTTTTCTCAATCAAACGTTGATAATATTGGGAGGAGTTGAACTTTCAAATTAATTTCCTCCGACATGGGTTAGTTGTTAGCAACAGCCTTAATAGTCATTGGTTGATCTAGCTTATTATACAACCCAAATTTACCTCATAATGCACACTATAACACTGTAGAAACACTGTAGATAAATAAGTCCTTTATGAACAAATTAGGATGAGAAAAATTGCTATCTATCTGGCGCAGAAGAGATTGATTGGGAAGGAGATTAAACGAATTGAAGTGCCGTCAGACCAGACCAATTTCCACTGCGAGTTCACATCCTGCGCTGCATGTAGAGACATGGAGGAGAGGGGGGTTCAAGGGGGTTTGGAGCCTTATTAGTCCACTCTACCATGTGGTCAGATCGGGAAACTTCGGACTTCAATAGTTGACGGCAAATATCGATCTCCGCTGACCAGATGATGTTCGTATTCCCCATGTAATCTCGATTAGATTTAACTCGGCTTGGAAAAATCTGACGCTTTCCAGATATGAAAAATCGAGTTGACAAGATAGAGCTCGTGGTTGAGATTTGTTCACGGTGCGGTTCCTCTCTCAGCTTTACTAGCCATGGAATTTTTATCTCTCATTCAGATCAATCAAGTTGTGGTTTTAAGACTAGAGTAATAAAGGATTCAGACTGTAGAAAAAAATGTTCATTCGAAAACCATCCATGCGATCTCTGTGGGAGGAAACATTTTTATCCTGTTTGGCAGAAATATTAGAGTTGATTGCTTACATTTTCACATGAAAAAATTGATATTATTCTCTCCTAGATAATAAAACCAAACAGTGATATAGGCCTACATTGTTTGAAGTGGAAAATGCTATTCTACATGGAATCTTGGATTCAGGATAAGTTTTTTAAAGATATTTCTTAAAATGGAGTGCCAATTTAGCTCAAAATGTACTTACACTCACTCGTCGAGTTTGGACTCAAGGCTGTAAAATAGAAAGGCTTAAGTTAGGTTGGAGGTAGATACATCCTAATGTATCTCATGGATAACGAAATGAAACTGGTATAGAATACTAGCTATATAGAATACTCACTACTGGCTACTAGTAAATTTGCTGAAAAATTTTAAAGTGAATCCATAATATTGAAATATTGGAACTTAAAAGTGGACTTTTATCGAAATTCAAAATTGTTTGTGATTAAATATTTTTGAAAGTGGGGAATTATAATATTAAGTGAAAGTGGACATTGTGGATAGACATATAACCTACATCTTAAACCTTCATCATCATCATTTATCATTTGCTTGAAATATTTGGAAACCAAGTCGCAATTGTAAAGAAAGAATAAAGAATATTCATAATATAAATACACCAAGTAAAACTACATTGCCTCCATTATTTATAATTAAGTTTATTATCCTATTCCAAGTTCATTTTCATCGACCACATATTATCTCATTATACCTACAAAGAAAGAAATCATTTCAATGATACGGTAATTTTTCATATTTTAACTTCGATTACTATGGCACTGAATATTTGGAAAGCAATACAATAGAATTTCGTTATTGAAATTCACATTCCAGAATTGTAGTTGAAAATATTTTCATACTTCTTAATCCATTTAGGTTTCTCCATCAGTTCTTAACATGAACATAAAAATAATAATAATAATAATAATAATAAATTCATTTTATTTGTTCAACAAAAATTGTTACACAAATGAGTTGATCAAGAGACGAGAATTTAAATCTGCAACAGTTAACAAAACAATGATAAGAGAATATAATAGTTCCAATAACATGTACCTTGAATATATATTTTTTCTAAATGGAAATTCACTCTTTTCATCCACTAACTTCACTTGTTATATCAATTTTCATCCACTCATAAGGATTAAAATGAATTTCTATTATAGCACTGACATACATTCTTAATATAGCACGATTTTTTATATATACTTGTATAAGTAATAGAAATTATTCAAGATAGTTTAATAGCAGTAATTGTTCACCAATAATAATTGAACTAAACCAGAAAATGGCAACTTACATACTTCAATTGAATTGAACCAACTCTTTAGTAATCTCCAACAACATGATTAGGTACAATAATAATACTAAAAATAACATTTTATTTGTGTACAGACTTGTGTATAATATTAGAGAATGAATAGGCCTAATAAGTACTAATTAACTCGATTAATTAATCAAATTAATTTAAAGAATGATAAAATGAAGTGGACTTGTATAAGTTACATTGTATTGAACCAATCTATTATTGAATAGTGACGATAATACTATCGCTATCGCCTAATAGCGCTATTAAGCTGCTCTACCGGTTCCAAACCCCGCATCCTGCCTCCTGGAAAGTGCTCTCACAGTGTACTGGTACACATCCCTGATTTTTCCATTATTCAAATTAGACAAAAGTACCATCAGTTTATCCATATCATTAACTATGTTAAAAACAAAGGGGAAATATATTGTAATCTAAAATCTTCGTACACGGGACATACCAGAATGAAATGTAATAATGATTCTAAATCTAAATTACAGGCGGGACAAATTTTCTCTGAGTCAAGTTGATAACTCAGGCCATTTATATGGAGGAAGGTATTTTTGGTTGCTACTCGAAATTGAGATATACAACGGATCATTTTAATTGGCATTTCATATGAAAGCTGCTCTCCAAGTAGAAAATTAGGATTGATAACTCTATAAAAAGAAGCACTTGACGAATTTCGAGCCAAACATACATCCTCATGCATCATTTTTCTCCCATAACTTTCGATAATTCTCTCTTTATTATTGAGCAATTCTATTGCGTCAAATTCGTATTCGTTCCGCAAAGTAAGAAACTGCACGGATTCCAATTCTTTTTGAATTAAAGATAACCAATTACCGATGAAGTTTGTTTTAAATAATAAACGATAGCAGAGGAAAGGGTATCTGGATTCCGGCATGTTAACAACTTTTATCAACCAAGATAAGCATTTCTTGAAGATATGAAATTTCAGTTTTGGTCTACCCGTCTCTAATCTAACACACCAACTCGGCGTCGTACGCACCAGCAAGAGCAAGCGCTTCAAAAAGAATAGCTGAGCCACCTCTACTGCCTGTTCACAGCCAAAGCCCCACACCTCACATCCGTACAGACTTGATGGAATGATAATCGTATCTAATAATTTCATTTTCCCCTCCCATTTCTCTGATCTGACCTTGGTTAAAACGTTAACTGCCAACATTGATTCGGTTTTACCTCTATTTATTGAGCGTCTGCACATCTCTGTATATTTACCTGAATACTGAAATCTTACCCCTAAATAATTATAAGTATTACAAATTTCTATCCTATCATCTCCAAGCATAAAATCTCTATGGCTACTGCTTAATCGACCCTTATGAAACGGCAAAACTTTAGTCTTAGCTGCATTGACCTTGAGTCCTATTTCTAAGCTATATTGATAAAGACACTTCAGCTTGTTTCTTACATCCGAGATGCTATCCGCCAAGATGACTATGTCGTCTGCATATTGTAACATAAGTACATCATTATCTCTGTCAATATTAAGCCCATGTAATCCGTTATCTCTAAAGTATTGTTCTATTGCCGACGTGTATAGAGCGAAGAGAAGCGGGCTGGCAGGGTCACCCTGCAAAACGCCTCTAGTCAGTGCGATCGGGTCGGATTGTTCTCTACTCGACCTATTCTCAATCACTAATGTGAAGTTTGAGTACATATATTTGAGAACGCTAATTATTCTTCGAGTTCAATCCAAGTTCTCTCAATTTCTGAAATAGCCTATCATGCGGGACAGAGTCGAAAGCAGACTCATAATCAACAAAGATTGCATAAACCTTCCTCTTTCTCACTTCCATAAAATATTTGACTATTGAATCTAGAACAAAAACGTTATCCAAACAGGACCGATTTTTCCTGAACCCTGACTGACTTTCCACCATGATACCGCTCTGATCCGCCCAAACCGTTAATCTTTCCGTTATAATACCAGTAAATATTTTAAGTACACAATTCGCAATAGATAAGCATCTATAATTCCTTGGATCTTTTTACAGCCTTTTTTATGCAATAGAAATGTTTTCAGCTTTGCCCAGTTCAATGGAATTTTTCCAGTCTATCAAGTTAAAGATTCTAAGTAAAAAGTGCTTTCCTTCGGGTGCCAAATACTTGAAAAATTCATACGAAATACCATCAATGCCCGGCGCCCTCCCATTTTTCAATTTCCCCAGTTTTCTTTCCAGCTCAATCAAATACATTGGATTATCAAGATAAGGGTGCTTGACGTCGGAGAATATGCACTCATCAATTCCTATAACATTAGTTCTGTATTTATTTTTAAAATAAGACGCCCATTCTTCCAAAGTTATGGATTCATCATCGGTTGATTTCTTGCCCTTTACCATTCGAACTACTCCCCAAAATTCTTTAGCATTTGATCAATTTTTGAATTTAATTTGTAAGTTATCGTGAAACTGTTTTTTCTTCTTTTCTATTGTATTTTTATAAATGAGTTTACTGCAGAGATACTTATTCAAAAAGTTCCTATCTTGATTTTTTTTCTAAAATCTCTATATGCCCTACGTACTTCCCTTTTCAGTCTATTACACTCTATATCATACCAAGGTTTATTTTTAAACTTCCTAATTAATAACGACTTTTTCATCATACCAAGATTCTCGGCTTTATCTTTAATTGCTGTCACCAAATTCTCAGCCAAACATTCAACATTCTCTCCGCTCTCATTAAATATACTTGGAATTGTTAATTCATAATTATAAGCTTCTTTAAATGCATCATTCCAGCAAAATAGAGTTCTAAGTTTATTTGATACGGCCTGATCTACTCTAATAGATTCAATTTTGGTATACACAATTAGCGGAACATGATCAGAAGTTAATACACTATCAGAGACTAGCATATCTGTAATAATTTGAATGCTTTCGAAATTAACCCAGACCAAATCTATTAAACTATTCCCATTTATATTGTGAAACGTGAATTGACCTGGTATATCACTCTTACATCTACCATTCAGAACATAAAATAAGTTATCTTCCATGATATCGATTAATTTTTTGGCATTTCGTGAAATATAACCATCCTGTGAAAACCTATCCACACAAAGACAAGAATTTATAAATGTACAGCTATCTACAGAACATGATTCAAATTTCCAATTCTTACATTAAAATCACCACCAATCACCACAGGCAAGGACGAGAACAACACTTCATAACGTTTTAAACATTCCTGAAACTCATTGACACATCTCACAATAAGATCAGGTCTAAAGTAGACCAAACATATGATAATACAGCCCTTTGAATATTCAACCTTGACAATGATAATAAACTCCTTAGCCTCAATCATTGTAGCTTTCAAATTTCTTTTCACTAATAATACCAGGCCACCACTTGCTCTACCTCTTGAACCTGATAATTTAACTGCTGGTTGATTAAAAACTATATATTCATTAAAATTTTGGGCTGTAAAAGAGCCTGTTAACCAAGTTTCAGTTAACCCTATAATATCACTATCGTTAAATAGTTCTATTTGGTCCCTATCAAAATTTAATACCGTGTTATTAATACCGTGAGAGTTCCAAAAAATTATTTTCAAATATTTAGCAACTTGTCGCACCTTTTTACATGAATGTATCAGCTCTATCGGCGTGTGTTGACCCTCTTCTCGGCCGTTAGGTTGATGTGTGGACGATGACGACTGGCTGCATACTCGCTCTCTCCTCAGCTGCTATTGTGAGAACGGCCGGCGCCCCTGTGACTGTGAATCGCTCCTGTTCTGCGCGTGTGAAGCTGGCTTCTCGCGCTCCAACCATGCTTTCAATGCAGTTGGTTTTTTTGCAGGAGTACTCGAAGATTTCTCCTTGAAATGAGCCATTTTTAAGTCTGCTGCCTTGTTGGATCGGAGTATAGGAGAGCCGCCATCTGAGTTGTTATTCGCCGGTGGAATGCGTTTTTTCCTGGCAGATTTATTCGCTGGCGCGTGCACCATCGCTCGAATTTTCACTCTCGAACCAGATTGAACTGGAATTTCGGCCTGAGATTCAGCATTGAGGTTTTCCGTTTGAATAGTTGTAATTTCGGAAGCTTCTTCTTGGAGAGTTTGAATCTCTGGTTCTGATTCTTCTTCTGCTGCTGCTGTTTCGACATAGGGTGGACTCTTATGTGATTCGACCATTATCTGACGTTCTTCTATGGAATTTGCATGAATGTTAATACTTCCAAATTTCTCTTTTAACGTATCTAGAGTGTATGGATGATCGTTGACAAAAAGCTTGTCATACCGAAGAACAGCGTGCTCACCATCTCTCCTAGCCATTAACATGAATTGCTTCAATTCTTGACGAACCTCTCTTATTCTAACCGTGAAATCTTCATCCACACCGATATTAGAGTCTTTGAAATGTTTTCTTCTTGTCAGGATTTCCATCTTTTTCTTGAAATTAGCGAATCTAACGATAATTGGTCTACAGCGTCCAGCTCGACGGCCAATTCTATGAGCACGTTCTATATCATAATGATCAGTATTAATATTTAGCTTAGAAGATAAAATGTCTTTTATTAAAAGCTCACACTTACGGCTATTTTCTCCCTTTTCTTCACGAATATTTAAAAAAACCAAATTATTACGCCTTGAAAATCCTTCAAGACGATCCACTAGAAGGTTCAAGCGATTATTTTCTTTCGTAAGATAATCACAGTCACTTTTAAGCGCGGAAATATCACTGTTCAAATCCAGAATATTTTTATTAATGTTTGTAACTGCACTTCTGATATGTGGTATGTCGGAGATGATTTTCTCCAAACCCTCCAATTTAATGAACACATCGTCAACTGTCGGACCCGGGTTGGATTCAATGCCAGCAATAGCCAAAAGTATTAACACAACACACTTCGCGTGAATATTAAATTGTTTCCAATTCAATAGCGATTTAGAAGCTCTATTGAATTTACGAAGCCAAGCACCGGTAAACAGCACCGAAAATTCCGATTCGAACACGAAAAAGTACATTGTCTAACATTATCACCGAGATAAGAGAGCTACCGAAAAAGCGACTGCTCTGGCCAACGCCTCTGACTCAACTCCAAACATGAACATAAAAATAGTGATTGGATGAGAAAATTTACTTGATTTGAAGGACTTTATCATTAAGATATCTCTATCCAATCCTCTATAATCCTAATCTAACCTTTTTCTCCTAATTTTCACTGTATACTTCCATTTCTAAAGGCAACCAGTATCACGATCTAATTTAAAGAATTTAAAGTGAATAAGGTCAAGTCATGATAGGGACGAAAATTTCCACCACCTCTGTCATGGCAAGGATGATAAATTATAGCTTTAAACAATTGACGGTGCACTTGGAAGGCATCTAACTTTTTGACAACGTTCCAGAACAGACGGGTTTTTCATCCAGAAAGAGCATTTTCCAATTTGGAATTTCGCTCCCTAATGCTCCATCGTATAATTGCTTCGACCTTGTCCTAGCCCTGTTTTAACGACTTCTCATTCTATGGAAAGACTGAAGGTCTCTTAACTCACCCATGCATCACTTAACTGCATGACAGAGATTGTGTGTCCAAATCGAATTATGTATACCACATTGAGTATTAAATTCAACACTTCCCTCTAAAAATTGTGGAGTCGCCTGAGAAGTTTCCAGTCTAGTGGTTCACATTTTCCCTGTGCAAAAAATATCAAGGGAAATCTAATAATTTCTCTGCATCCCAGATGGCTGTGAAATATTTCAAACTGGATTAGATTTTTTACAACGAAGCGAGGCGCTTGAAATTAAATTTCTTCCTGAATTTCTTCACTGTAAAAATGTTTTTGAAGACTTAAATCAATATTACATCAAACAAACTGATTCCTTTCCAATGATGTAATATCTATATAAATGAGTTTGATGTTTTTCATGAGCTAGCTCAATTATATATTGATTATTCAAACTTTGTTGAGATTCAATACTTACGTTAACACGTTGAGAATCACATGAGCTACAAACGTTATTACCTCCATAAATTACAATAGCAATAGAACGATTTTGATTTCTTTGCATTCCAATTATCCTAAATAAAATTTCAAAATACTCGTGAAAAAGCAATAATTCTCCCGAATACTTGACATATTTTTTTGATGGTAATTGATATGTATTTTCACCATACGGGAAGAGCACGATTTTTCTCAATTCCATTAACAATTGAACGGGAATGTGAGTTACTGATAAGAGATAAATTTTAAAATGGAAAAAGAAAAAGGTGATTGGCAAGATCATAAAAAAATAAAAAACTGTCGAAATCAAACTTATTTCCAGGAAGCTACATCTGGATATTTTGTAGTTGTATAAATAGCGAACGTGGCTTTGTTGGCCGTGAGCCACAGGTGTATAGCGGCTCCGTACGTCATTGTAGAATGGAGTAAGCTGCTCCAGGATTAGCCGCAATGTATTTCTTCTATTGTTCAGAGCAAGTTTCTTTTTCAAACTGAATTATTTCTTCTATCACTGCTTGAATCATGAGAGGATGGTAAATCTTTCTTAAACATGGAAGGAGAGTTCAATATTGTCTTATCAAAGGCGGGTTTCCATTACCATAAAAAACGGGCACAAGATGCAATAGAAACACGAACTCGTATAAAGCAACGCACAGTCGCACACTGTTAAACTCCATATACAACTGTATACTATATTACTACATGTTTGTATTGCATCTTGTGCCCGTGTTTTGTAGTAATGAAACAAATTGTTTTGGAGAATGCAAAAAAGTCGCTCCATAAGTTGAAATAATGCTTAACTTTGAACAAGTACAAAGGAAACTATGCTGTTATATTATGAGAATATGAGATGTGTTGTTGTTTATGTTGTGAGTGACTTTTGATGTTGTAGTTGTGTTATTAGAAGGCGAACTTTCTTGTCATAACATAATTTTACAACATCACTTTTAGTCCAGCCAGAGCGCTCCTCTGAAACTAATAAAGCGAACAGAATATGCCTTCGCTTCAACTATTTTTTTTTTTTTTTTTTGTTTTCGAGAAAGCATAAAGCTGAATAAAGTAATGAATTTTACCAGTTGAATGTTTCCAATTCATAATTTTCTTCTTGGGTAATCATGGGATGAATTCTAATTTTATTCCTTTTTCAGATTCCTCTTTTTAGATTCTTTTTCCACTGGCGGCTCGTATCCACGAAACAGGTGGAGTGCCCGTATCTTTTACTGAACAGCACTTCACCTGTTTCGTGGGCACGAGCCGCCAGTGCCTTTTTCAGATTCCATTTTTCTTGGAAAATATGAATAAACACTTCCAATGTTATTATCGTGAAACTATGACTTAATGAATCCAGATTAAATGGATATTCATCAATTTGAGCTTATCTGTTGCAAAACTGGGGAAATTTATTCATCAAAGCTGATCAAGAGAGAATAAAGGAGCTGATCAGTAAGGTTCATTAAATTGCTCCAAATGTAACTTTGTGAATGTTTCATGATTCACAACATTCATTCCTGAACTTTTATCGTCAGTTTCAATGTCTTATAAAATTATAGGCGACCTAGAATAATCTCGATCCTCCCAAAAACTTTCCAGTTGAAGTATTATATTCAAAGTTAAAAAAGCAGTTTATTGATATAAAAAATGGTTTTCCTTATTCAATAAATTATTTTGCTTAAATTCAATCAAATTATTCAATAAATACATAATATCAATTTATGACTTTATATAATTTATATATTTATTATTATGATTAAATGAATAAAGAAAGAAATATTAGAATATTTTGATTCTTAGGATCAATGTATACCGGTATGCTCTTGTTCAACTATTCTTCATCATCATCATCAATATTCGAACCATATGCCATAATCAGCCACACCCATAATCAACGTGGGCATCACCACGTAGTAAAACTGATAAGTAATTGATAAGTAGACAGATTGGACATACAATTAATATTAGATTATCATACAAACCCAATTACATAATTAAATATTTGTTGAAAATGTAAGCAGTGATATGGTATTTCTTATCAAACAAGTCAAATATTTACGAGTTCGGTAATTGTAAATATTTACATGAATTAATTCAAATCTAACCCTCTAGTCGAAGAAAATCCCAAAATAAAGCATTATGTGTATATAATCGATTATAAAGTCCACGTGTTTTGTACGAGATATTGTCATGACAGTACCTCTCTGGCAGAACAAAATCAATTGAAATTTGTTTCAAAGTCTGTTTATTTGTTTCACAGATGTTGAAATATTGTTGGGACAACCGATACAGGCCGAACTATCCAGGGAGACGGGACTGGACGTCGCTCTGGAGTCCCTCAGGGATATTGCACAAGGTAATAAAAAGTTACTCAAACACTTCACAGCTTTTTCGAGATTTTTGTCCCCTATGGGTGTTCCTGAATAAGGACTCTTGTTGCAGTTTCAAATTTTCCTGTAGATCCATTATAGCTCATCATAAATATCGTTGTCTAAATTCTACAGACATGATAAAAGCACATCCTTTTCAATTATTTGCTGTTATTTTTTCTTACAGATCATGCTTTTATATCATAAAACATTTTATTCTGATCATTTGTTATGGAACGTTTTCTTCGTGCTTTTACTTTGTAATTTTTTTCATTAATTATTAATTCCATTGATATAATTCTCATTTTTTATTGTAAAAATTAACAATTTAACAAATTTATTGTAAAATGTTACAGAGCTATAAAATATCCATTGTAAGTATAAAACTTTGTTTCAATAATTTTTACAAAAACTGATTGAATATTTTATAGACCGCAAGTAAGACATACGTTATGTCTATAGAATGATGACTATATCTAATAGGCATGAGAGCACTCATATTTAATTTGAATATTTCCATTACAAACATTGATATTTTATAGAAAAGTTGTTCCAAAGTATTCACGAACTGTTGTTCCCACCTTAAATATTTATGTAGCCTGTTTGAAATGACAAGAAAATTCTACCTATTTTTTATCCAATCCACTATCTCATAGATGTAAGCAAAGTTGGAGAATCGGTGGAGTTGGTGCAGCTAGCCGCCGGACTGTTGTCGGAGGGAGTGATCATGACCACTGACAAGTTGTCGGATCTGCGTCTGCAGGTCAACTCGTTTCGAAGGCAGTGCTCTCCCAAGGACCGACCACTCTGCGACACTCTCAATATTGCGGGGCTGGAAGTCACTCTTCGCGTCGATTCGGTAAATTTATGAAATTCAGTATATCGGTAGCATCCGTTTAATAATGAAGATTCAATTATATAACAAATGATTAATTGATAGTGATTCACGTAATACAAATAATGTAATACAAGTAGGCTACGGTATGCTACAATAATGTTATGAATTCGCTTCCAAGTGAAAAGTTCACTTTCAAACTGATTTATAAGATCCTATTATAAGAAAGACGAGGATACGAATTTATGTTCAAGTTAAACTTTTAGTCTGAAAGTTGATGATCAATGGTAGAAAATTCATTAAATTACAATATTGCAAGAACTAAAATTTTATGTCATTATAGCTATCATGATTAGTATGATAAACTATCTCAGAATTATTATGTCAGAAACTGTCTATACATTGGCTCAAGTATTTTGTACATGCAAGCTCAAATTTCATTTGAGCTTCAACAGCTCCGATTATAAGTCTCTCTTACTTCCACTGGCACTCATAAAGTAAACAGTGTTCAACTAACCTCAAAATCAACTGCGACTGGGATTGAGTAGCCTACCAGTATTTTTTCGTCAATATTTCAATTTATGTATTTGAATATTTAACTAATTTAAATAGTCCAAAGTTTAAATAGTTAAATATACTTTTAACTTTGTTAGTGAATATGTTAATAACTTTCACTTTTACAACAACACTCACGATTTTGTTGCTTGTTGAATGCATTTTGTGGTTCTGACTGGTATGTTATTTTTAACATATTTAACAAGTAATAAGTTGATTATCATAACAGTTCAAGTAGGATGAAGACAAAAGAAGTTAAATAAACAATGGTATGTTGATTTTTATAATAGCATACACTTACAGATAGCTTGATACTGGTGGTCTATAGCTTGATACTGGTCTGATACTGATAACTACACTGGTGGTCGTAGATAAAATAGTGTATGCAACGGTTGTATTAGGCCTTTATAGCATTTGTGAGATATTTAGAGCACTCGCTTCGCTCGTGGCTCTAACTTACATCTCACCTCATGCTATAAAGGCTCCCATTATACAACCGTTGCATAAACTACTATTATCATCAAGCACAATATATTCTTTTAAAAATATAAATGAACATAAATTTTTGTAACCAATCAATCAATTCCTGTGACATAAATGTCCAGTCTTCCAAGGAGAATGTCATAATCCATTTACAATACTCAAGTTATTTTTATTTCAAATATTCATGTTCCGTACCCAAATGCTCGTTCCTGTATTGATTCACCTGAGAGGTAGTCTACTCTTGGAAGTGGGTGAATCCAACTGGGTAGAAGTAGATCCACTTTTCAATCAAATATTATTCCTCTTGAAATTTATATTCAATTATCAATTATTGAAATAAATATTACTATCATAAATTACTATCTGTCAAAGATTTGAACAGTTTCAGGCTTAGCCTGTTGTTTCTCCCCCAGAGCAAATATTTCCTACGATTTTTCAATTGTATTTTCCAATTCCAAATATTCCTCAGCTACGACAAGACGATAAGTTGAATAGAGTGAGACAAATTGGTGGACCAGAATTGAGAGGAGCAGTGGAGTCAGCTAGAGTTCTCTTCAGAGACATTCCAAGACAGGTTGCAGTTGATACCAAGGATTCCAGAGAAGGTGAACATAATTTTATTACATTCTATTCTACATAACTTGATCCAGTTCCATGAACTCATCATGTCCTTATAAGTTGAAAGTGTTATATCTTTTGATATTTACCGGTTTTTAGACATTACTTTACAACCCCAATTGCATTATTTATTTTATATTATTTATTCATCTTCTGTATTTTATATCAACTTCATTAGGTAGAGACGATCTTTTCTATTAAGAACCTATTCCTTCTTCAAATATCCATTATTGAAAGACAATAGAATAAGATCAATTATTTTAATTAATCTAATAGGTGTTGAATTCAGCATTAATCAAATCATCAAGTATCGTATACCACTAATACACTGTACGATTATTGACAAACTTTTTATTCCTCCAATAAAAACTGTTATACTGTATATAAATATGTTACGAGCTCAATTCAGTAAAGTGCTCAATCTCCTCTACATAACAATAGAAACCTCTCATTTGTAGCTGTTCGACGTCAACTGAATCAGGAGCAAATGAATATTGATGAGAATATCAGATCATTGGAAATTCTAGTGAGAAATTTGAAGGGAAAATTGACAACCGGTCAAAATATGCTGGACGATATTGCTGTTGATATCCCTGAGTTGGAGTTCTGGCGATGGATGATTGGATTAGGTAAGGCATTTCACTAAAACTCATTTTATAATAAGTTCTAAATTTTAATAAATTTTATTATATCATTAACAAATATTTGAAAATAATATATTAATCAGAAAATTGATTAGTTATTCATGAATAGTTGTACACTTCGAGGATTTCATATGTGATTATATGTGATTGCATGCATAATATTGAAGTGGAAAATAATATTATTAAATTAAGTATTCTATGAATTTGAAAATGTGTAGTCTACCGTAATTGAATAATATGGTACAATAGTTGAAAAGAAGAATTAAGATGGATTATTTTCAGGAGATTTATATTACAAATATAGGTTATAGGTGGTGATGATAGGTTGGAAAATAACTTCTTGTTAATTGACTATTTTTCAGGCACAGGCTTATTATACTCATGTCTGCTCTTCTTTCAAGGAATGTCAATCTATGAAAAATATGCTTTTGTCTCCACTTTGCCTTTCTTAATTTTCAATCTTATCTATCTATGATACTAATATAATAATTAATGATGCTGTTCACTTTTATGTTTGGAACTACTAACGTATAATGTATAAAACAATGTATCACAGTACGGTGCCCTTTGAATGTTTTTATTTTAACACTATAGTATCAGTCTTATTGGATGGCACTTGAAAATGACTAGAATGAGAACGAAACTATAGTTGTGTTGAAATAAAAACATTTTAAAGGGTGAGTTACCGGTAATATGATTCATAATTTAATTTCTGATAATTGATAATATTTTTGACAGGTGCTGCGGGTTCTCTAGCACTATTGTGGATCCTACTTCAACTGGGCATCAGTTGTGGATGTTGTGGTTCGGAAAAGTCGGCTGGACCTACTTTATTAGTGTAATATACCGTTCAATCAGATTTTTAGAATCAATTTTGAATTATTGAAACAATAGAGATATCAATCCATTACTGTACTGTAATAGTCTATTCAGGGAAACAACTATTTTAATTAGTTGAAATAGGCGAATAGCAATGACGTATTAAAATGAACAATTTCCATTTAAAATGATTTTCAACTCCATTATTGAGAAGACTTTGACAGTGAGAGTGAGACTATTATAAATTTTTTTCAATGTTTAATGCATAACGCTGTCAAACGCTTTGGAAAAATTGTTCATGCTATGAAAATAAAGTAGTAACATAGCATAGAATTTTAGAATAGAAAAATATATGGATAAAGTTACTAATTATTATCATTTCGATTGAGTAGCCTATAAATGATGTACAACTGCCCTAAATAATAGAAAACCTCCATCTTTCTTCCTATTCTTCTGGTTCTCCCTTTTCAAATTTCGTGGATTAGCGTAATTATCTAGTAAATACATCAGTATGTAGATAATAATCTATCATTTCGTGTTTTTTGCTGCATTTCAATGTTAATTTTATATAATATGGTACTAACTCACAGACGTCTTCCTTCTTCTCATTCTTTATTTCATTTCATATTCAACTTAACTCTCAGGATTTCCAATAACGGGGTTAGTTGATCAAGCATTATTATTAATATCGTCATTATCATTTCACTTGTTCAATTAAAATTGTATTTACTATTATTGATTCAAATTTAATTTTATTTCCATTTATTTTTTGGGGTTCTTGTTTGTAATATTTATATTAGTTTTTTTCATTTTCATTCAAGTTAATTTATATCTTAAATTGTCCAGTGTAATTATTATTGTAATGTGTGAGGGAGGCGAAATGGGGTTTCTACCGGTTGTCTCCATTAATAAAATTATTTATTTATTTAAAAATATTTTGACAGAATATGTTACATTTATAGGCAATAGGATAGATAGCTCATTTATTAGGCAATAGACCACAGATTTAATTCTCTCAACTTAATAATCTTATGCTATACTTTTGCTTTATAGGCCTAATGCTATATCACTTTTACTAACAGGGAGGCTATATTATAAAGGCCTGTAGGATGCAATTCACATTTCAATCGATAGATTTGATTACAAAACTTTCAACAAAGCCTAATTTAATTTCGAAATAACTTTGCTTTCTTGAAGTTGTGTCTTCCAACCTGTGTTTTGTTTAAATAGAAATTTTGCTTTCTACAACTCCCATCATCGTCAATTTCTAACTGATTTACAAATAAAAATTCCATTCTCACCTCCCATTGGAATTTTATCACAATGCATGTGTAATTTGTCTGTCTGATTTCAGCTGTGTAATACTTATATGTCTTCTATCAACGGTGCTGTGGATTCTGACCATAATAGTATTTGTGGTGGGAGGTCATGGCCAAGCATTCATATGTCGACCTCTCTATCAAGAGCCCGAATTTCCAGCTCTTTCTCAACTACTGGACAGTCCTGGACTCTTTCCCAACTCGCATAAATTCATTTCCACATTGGCCTTCGATAATGATACAATTGATGTGCCGTTCAACAAGGTTTTAAGGTGAGGGGAATTTTACAAAGTCCATTATTTAAAATAAAAATCTTATTATAAAAGTTTGTAATTTTTATAAAGTTATAGGTATATTATACAAAAGTTATACCTGGATGATAAATGTTGGGATCTGATTATTTCCATTTAATTCAATCACATTTTTAGCACTATCAAGATTGGTAAAAAATCTATCGTCTTGAAAATGTCAAGCCAACAGTTTGATATCAAATTTATTTAGATTTTATATTTTTTCCATTTTTAGATTTTGTTGACCTGAATTTTACAATATTAAATGATGATGGAATTGGAGATCAAAATTAACATTGAGATTATATTATTGAAATGTAGTTGCTCTGTGATACATGAGGATCAGTTAATACCTGTTATAAGAATTCAGTTAATTGTTAATATCAGTTAAAATTGTGTTACAAGAATTCAGTTTTCTTCAGTAAGCTACAGAATCTTTATCAAGTTCATTATTTTTGAAGAGTTGAGAATATATTGCGAAGGATAATTCTAAAAGATTCATTGAATCGTAGTTCCGATACAGCATTTGACAAATAATTAAATAGAAAGATTCCATTTTTTTAAATAAGTGAACACTCCTTTAGACATATAACATGGATTGTGATTATATAAAGAAAATAAGAAGAGATAATTGTTACGGTAAGTCACTTTGTCTAAAAACGTAAAAAAGTGAATGTAATGTGAAGGCTAGAAATGGGAAATGACAGTAACCTAATGCAATCGTTCCTTTAAAACTGCTATTTTATAATAGATCAGCTTGAATTATTTATTTCAATTTTCCAGGGAATGCCACGAGAACAAACCAGTCTATCCTGTATTCAAACTGAATGGAGTATTCAACATAGAGACAATGACAGAATCAAAGAAATGGGACAAATTCCACGATAAAATGCGTGACATGAAAGTGAAGCTCAATCATCTCAAAGTGCTATCACCAACACTGCAAAATCAGCTAAATGATCTTTTGCAAGCGCTATCAGTGAATCTCACAGCTCACAGAAATTATGTAAGACAGAATAATGTTATTGATTCTTGTTAAATTCCACATACCTTTGAAGTGTTGGAGAAAATTATTAAGTTTCTAAGTCTTTAACCAGTATTGGTTAATCAATATTGGCGAATTTAGTGGCCAATATTAAATTGTAATTTATTCATTTCAAGGGACATTATCATTTTCTCCAATTCAAAGTATATGATTGAGTGGGCTCAAAATTTCATATCTCAACTTCATAATGAGAGTATCCTTGATGAGTGTGTCGTAATGAGAGAGGAGTACTCTCCATGAAAAATGCTAGTAAAAATACTGATAGGGCATAACCATCTATCAATTCTCAAACCTTAATGTACAAAACAAGATGGCGGCAATATGGGCCTAGCCAAGCGTAATAGCAATAGTTCAACTTGCTATTCTTCAGAAGTAATAAGACAGAAATAGCATATTTTTTATTGTTAAACATTATGATATTACAATATAATAAATATCCAATGCAAATTTGAAAATCATTACAATATGATGAATTTCAAACTAGAATCTGACTTATTATTCTATGTGAAAAATAGAAATTCAAGACACTCAAATTCTAATCAGTTTTCCCTAACAGTATGTTTGCACTACACTTGCTGCTCATTTTAACTATCTTCTGTCACTGAAACTTTCCCCTAATATTTCCAATTGCTTTTTTTATTTGATTTTTTCCTCCGGTTGGCAAGTTTGAGTAATCTTAATATTGTCTTCTTTACACTCCAGTATCACACCAAACACTTTACACCAAAAAAATAAATTTTCACTCCTCAAGACGTGTTTTTAGAGTATTATTTAAGCTTTTGAGTTGAGTATTTTTACCTTTAGTTCTCATATCTTAGATAAAAAAATGGAAGTATTCACTCTACCTTACACTCTCAGAGGTATTGGTACGGCCTAGGCCTACCGGTTTGTACAGTCACAAATTAGTCCCTGTTTGTAACCTTATCATTTAATATTTTGGAGCTAACTGTTACAGAAGGGAGATCACTGAGGTCACTTCTACTTTGTCTTTCACTTTTATAAAAAGCACATTGTCTATTTCAACAATATAAATAGAAACAAATCCGAATTCCTTATGGCAATGCTATTTGAAAATCAGAGATAGTGACATTGTTGCACAAATTTATGAATTATCCTTATCTCTTTGTGAACACATTTTTAACAGAACATGCACAGATTGGGGGTCCTTCCTTTCTTTGGTATTTCGGCTGGTTGGGGAAATGGGAAAATGTATCACTTCTTAATTTTGGGGTTTCTCTTGTCACTCCAATTAGTTCATCGTCTATGACAAGAAAAACGTCTTCCTCAATAATAAAAAGGTCTTCAAAATTATTAATACAATCTATCTATCGAACTGTCTTTCACTTCAAAATTTCGATGAAAACCTTTCTAACCAATATGTCCATTGAGAGTTTGTGATCAGGTAACGTGAAAATAGAAATATGATTTTAATTATCATAGTTGGATATTCACAATCATGAACACAACACAGACCCATTTATAATAAACTATTACATTTTCAAGAAATTATGCCACATTATTTCAACATAAAACAAGACGAAACAAGCCGAGGTTAGGCCTAATCCATTGTCAACTTCGTAAACATTCAGTAGGCCTACCTATGAAATGTACCAAAAATTATTTTTATAATAAAACATATGATTTTCTTTGTCAACATAACCAAAACGCAATAGAATCATGAATTTGGAATAGGGCAATTACTTCCGCCATTTTTCATACAATCGATAGTTACATTAAGGTCTGAGAATTGATAGATGGTTATGGATAGGGCCTACTATGAATTTCGTGATTAATATAATATATTATTTTTCGCCACACTTCACGGAAATAAGCTGCTTACCAGTCCCTATGTAGACTAGGAAGTCGTCATTTACATACATAATCAATCAGCTGTTGTCCTCGAGCGGAAAGAAGTCCTTTCCATGCAAGGACCATCCCTTTCCAAGCGTGGACAGCTGGCGCCATCTAGCGAGAGAAAATACAACTACAATGGACCATCTCTTTCTATGAAACTGCCAGGAATTTGTCAAAAACAAGAAACTTTGTATTGCTATTGTACAATTTAGGATGATCGTACAAAAACTTTCATGAGCTTAAACGTTTCTGGACTAAGAAAATCGAGTATTCTGATAGTTTTAAAGTAATATCCAATTGATAAAAAGCTCAGCCAAAGCTAGTATAGTGAGTTATCCGGTCTAGCTGTTCTTAGACCTCATTAATCCTATTTGTTTTGTTCATTTATGAGATTAGATTAATGAAATTCATTTGAAGTGTACCGAAAAAAATTATACACTTACTCGCCCAGGAAGTTTTTTACAGTATTTGGAATTATTCCCAGGCTTTCCCGGGAAACTATCCTCATACTTTAAACTTTTCCTTCCCGGGCTTGTGGTGTAATGTACTATTATTTCAAGACAGAAATATCATCACTGAAATCAACCCACCCTCAACAGTCCCAACACATAGATCACCACTTTTAATAATTAAGCTTCAGAGCACTAGCGGATCCAGAGGGGGGCACAGGGGCACGTGCCCCCCCCCCCCCCAGACGGATGAAACATACACTAGATAGAATGGACTTAATTGAATTATACTGTACATATAAACTCAAATTTAAAATTTTAAGGGGGTACAAATATAAGTTTTAAACTTCTATGAATATACTTTTTAGAGTGGGTGGCTCGTTGGAGGAGTGATAAAGCGCCGGTCTGATAACCAGGTGGACCCTGGTTCGAATCCCAAGCGGAGAACAATTTTTGACCACAGCACAATCACATAGATACGACCACCCCGTCTTTCGGAGGAGACGATAAGCCGTCGGTCCCGACTACCTAAAAAGTAGTCGTCATCTATCATCCATTTCATTACCCACGCACAAGCCTATGAGCTTATGTGGGCTTCACCCTCATAAACAAACAAACAAGAGTAAAATAGCAAAAAAATTTCGGGGCAAGCCCCGGACATTATTTTCAGCGTGTATCAAGTAGCTCAATAGCTGACGTCAAAAAGTTAGTCGGATTTGTCTGCTTGTACGCTTCAACAGCTGATGCTGTTGTGATTAGAGTTGTCATTCAGCTATGCCTGGATGGTGTATTTAAAATTTTAAGAGACAAATAGATGCTTTAGTAGTGGGCTACATCAACGAGGAAATTAGACTGAAACTTCAACATCCAAAATAAGAGCTTCTCCTCAACTCTAAACTGGTTTATTCAATATTATTTTGTAAAAAATAACACAGAGTTTTCACGTTTGGGGGGGGGGACCAAAATATCTCAGGAACTATGCGGCTCAGCGCAAAATGTGTCAACATTACAACAATTTTAAAATAGTGGTCCTATGCAAAATTTCTCTAAATTGAACGGTTCTCAAATTACAGAAGAGAAGGAATGAACGTATACATTTTCAGGCCAATCTTCGAGATATTTTGGAAAACTAGAATTACACAACTTAGCCCCCTCCTCAAAAACATGAATTTCAATAAAATGTAGCATTTCACCAAATTCTTATTTGAACAATTTATAGTTTACGGATGTATAAGACATTTTGGTATTGGGGAGAAACTCTAACTCTTGAAAATAAGGCTAGGACCTAGGCCATTTATAGATTAATTGCACCATACTGAAGGTAGTATTCCCAAGCTGCAGCTTGAGATGCACGGCTCGAGCTGCCTGGCTCTTAAAGGTACGATTCCCAAGCAGCAGCTCAAGCCACGCGGCTCGAGCTGCCCGGCTCTAAATTCTCTGCCGGGGCTGCCCAGCTCTAGCTGCGCTGCTCTAGCCATCACAACCCTATTCACAACTATATTATAGATGTTTACTCTTCTATTACGGCTGCTAATGTAAACTAAATCAATAAATAGTGGAATTTACTTGAAAATGACTCAAAAAGGGTGAATTTCATTATTGATTTAGTATACATTAGTAGCCTATAATAACAAAGAGAACATTTATAGTCTAGGTAGTTATGTGAATAGAGTTGTGATGGCTTGAGCAGCGTAGCTAGAGCCTGGTATCTCGAGCAGCGCAGTTAGAGCAGGGCAGGAAAAATTTAACGTGTGATACGGGCGCAAAGTATCTTTGCTGTTCTTGAGAAACTATTCCGCTATGCTATAATAGCTATTTATGTATTAAGAGCGTAATGCGCGACGTTATCGCTCGCGGAAAACAGTTATCACGCGACGCTTAGCGGAGCGTGATAATTTTGCAAGAGTGATAAAGAAGCATTACGCGTGAATTACATACAATATTTTTTCTACAACTGCACGAACCTGTTAATCTACAGTTTTTTCAGTCATCATTAATACTGCAAACTATTAAATTACTCTTGTGTCATTACGAGCGTAATGAAGATTCTCCTCAGAAATGGGCTTCTTTACGAGGAAAATTCAGCTTGTAAAATCTTGTTTTACGCGCAGTTGTAGAAAAATATGTTTAGCGCTAAATTATGGCATGATTTCTATTTAAATTTGGACGAGTCGTATCTTCACAATGCTGACAAAATTTGCACATCTGGCCTTGTATTGGGCTTACTGTAATATTTGTATTGTACGGTGTGAAGAAAGCAGAATGGATTTTTCACCTGTCTCTATTAATAAAGTCATTTATTTGCATTCATTCAATAAATCTCAACATGCTAACTAACAATGGAAGCTTGTTGTGGAAATACACAAAAACTTTGTCCAAATTTCATTCAATAGGCTTATTTTATCGCGATTTTTCAAGTATATATTGATTTTCCCCTACAATTTGCTACTGAATAATTATTTTAAACAATCAGAGCACATTTTGAGACCAATAAATGTTCGTCAAATGCTGTATTCACAAAGTTGAACCAACCATAGAGAAAATGACTCCAGCTCGGTCAATATTGGTTCATAAATTATTGATTTGGTCTCGATTGTAGGAAACAATCTGGCCTACAATTTGAACCCAAATCAATATTTTTTCAACTAATCTTGACCAAGCTGGAGTCATTTCATCATCTTGCTTTATTTTGTCAAAATAAACACTCACTTGAGAAAACATTCACTTGTGATTATATGTGAACATATAATTATGTTGCTCATATTTTATATCCTCATTTCATTACATTACATGGTAATAGAATGAGCCACTTTCACCATTCGTTGTTCAGCTAGGGTTAAAATTCCGGGATCAAATTTCCCTGCAAACTCGCTCCGCTCAATTTGTGGCTGCCTCCGCATGCGCTTCCCTAGTAATATAAAGATGTGGCCAACTATAACTGCATCAATAATGTGAACTGTAATGGAGGAAATACGAAGGCCTGTTAAAAAGGGAAAATTATTATTGCTGTTTCATTTCCAGCTCTCCAGTCCAGTTACTGGAAAAGACTTGAATTCGTTTGCAGCTCAACTGGAGAGTGTTGGAAACCAAATAAAAGACTTGGCGACAGCATCAAGGATGGAGACATTGGCTTCAAGAACCAGACGCTTGATTGCCACTCATATTGAGCCACTCAAAGAGAAAAAAGTGAGCTTTCATAATACAATCTTGATTCTTTATAAATAACTAATAAACTATAGAGTGATCATGTAGGTAACTCCGCAGTGTCAACTAGCTTTTTCAAGAATTGTTGAGGAGATTGGAGATTGGAAGATTGGGAGAGCTTCTGTGGCTCTCAATTTTTAATCCAGCATCACAAATATGAATTGAGTTGAAAAACTGTAGCGTCAGTGAGATGAATAGGCTACATTGAATAAGGCATGTATTATTAATTAAGAATGATTCAACAACACAAGAAATTTCACACCAAAATATCATCATAAACTTCATCTAGAAAATAATGAAGGCTTTTTTATGAATGAGCTTGTAGTTTCTAATTTTTTCCATTTCGAAAGTCATACAATTTTCAATAGTTCTATGTTCTATGGCTATAAAACATTGTTGCACATTGCACATACAATATTATCAAGTGCCGTAATAGTCTCCAGCCGTTTAATTATTTTATTATTCTTTTAAAATCATTATTAATCTTCAGTGGAAAAGCAGTCATTCTAGAAATGAGTTATTTTCCACCAATATTTTTACTTGACGTTGAATTGAAGTGAGATTTAAGGCAAATAATTCAAATATTAGCACTGTCTATGTCAAGTTCTAAATATAATATCAAGTTGAATTCAATCTTATTCCAATTTATGAGTAAAGATTTTCAAGCGCTTATCATATTTCCAGAATAACTTATTGTACCAGCTAACAACTCTGGAAGTGCAGCTAAATCCTTTGCAAAGGCAAGTTGAACAGTCTATTTCACATTTCAAAACTATACAATTCTTCATCGACAACCAAGGGAACAGCATAGCGAACAAGGTATAGTAGAAGATGCTATTCAATCGGAATAAAATTTCATTAATTAACTGAAAAACTGATTCTCTATTCTTTTATTATAATTTTTCAATTGAATAGTACACCTGTAATGTACAAAAATAAATAATGAAACCTTATACGGTTTAGTTCATATCTATTTAAAGTAATACATCTATTTACCACATCATTAACTTGAGAATATAGAGTATATTACAGAATCAATACAGTATTAAGAGTAATGAAAGTCGTTAAAAACAGTCAAAAATTGAATTTCAAATTTGGATAGCAGTTTCCAGAAAATCCTCAAGTGTCAAAAAGCATGGGGAATATTTTTGTTCTATTTTGACATTATTTTGTACTAAATGTTACAGAAAGTGAAAGAATACACGCATCGATTGATGAGGTATATTGACCAATACAAGAATAATCTGGCTGATAGAATAAATAACAATCTAGCTAGGTGTCAACCTCTTTGGAAACTTTTCAATACTTCAAGGCTCATGCTTTGCAAGCATGTCATGGATCCTCTGGTAAGAATTACTATAAATGAAAGTTATTTACTGTACTTTAATATTTCATGATTCCTGTATAAAATCTCTAAATTTGGATCTCTTATCCAAAAGAACTCCTCTTATCAACTTATTGTAATATTTGAATAATTTTCAAGAATAAACATATTTTTTTCAATAGTTTTCAAATCAAAAATCACATATCGAGATGCCTGAAGGTGACAGAAGGTCGAGTGTGTTTGAATGTGCTGATGTGTGAGGAGTAGGCTATGTCTGATGCAAAAGTACTCATATTAATATTAATTAGATAACACTATTTCTCCCCTTGTCAAAATATTACAGATACTGTGGTATTAGACTATGTAGGCCAGTGGTCACCAAATGACGGACCGCGGTCCGCGTCCGGACCGCCAGCTAGTTTTGTGCGGACCGCGATGTCATACCGATCTCAACGACAAAAACTTTAAATAAATCCTAGATCAAAACATCCATAAGAAACCCTCTAAAGACTGAAAAAATTGAATGATTGATAAATAACTTTAACAATAAAATAAACACTTCTTATCATAAAACTCTCAATAAAAAGTTGGCTATTTATTTAATATTGTTGCATTATTTCATCTAATTATTCTAGTTAAGCGTTTCAATTTATCTTGGTATTTCAATAGCTAAAGAGGTATAATCAAGGATCAAGTTCGAGAATAGTTTTGACAATTTAATAAGTGAACATTCTCCATATAAATAGAATAAACAATAGAGTAATTTTTATTGCCAAATCCTATTGAAATAATGGCCTTTATTTCAATTTCAGTTTATCAATGACATGATATCAAAGTTCAAAATATTTTAAGAACATTAAAATCAAAATTCATACAGAGTAATAACTATCCCAAATATTTGAATAATTATTATAATTAATGTAGTAAAACTATCAATTTTTCAAAAATTTTCCGCGGATTACCTCCCCCCCCACCAGTTGTTTCCCCCTGAATGGACCGGACGTCCGGACCGCGGAAGCTTGCCAAGACTTCGAAACGGACCTTCATGAAACTTAATTGGTGACCACTGATGTAGGCTAATGTTTATCTAAACTCTGCTCTCTGAACAAATAATAATAATTTATAAATTTACTCAACGGCTGAAAAAACATAGTTTTCAAATTATCATCGTAGATTGAATCTTTTAATAATCTTCTATTGTTCACAGAACGGATTTTGGTTTTCTACAGTGTGTTGCTTGATAATTCTCCTATGTGCAACTCCTGTTTGTCTAAAACTAGTCGACTGTTATAAGAAAAAATCACAAGCTGCAAATTATAACTCTGGGTGAGTAAGAAGTTTCATAAAAATCTAGTCTCAAAATTCCATTTCAGGACTCCATCTCAGAATCGAGAATGTGAACCAAAGGATCAATAGTGATTATGGATTATTAATAGAGTTTATAGATTCAATGATGAATTTCATGATGTGGGGATTTTTACATAGATTATCAGTAGTTAAATATCACTTAGAAGCTCGATAGAATTGCGCGCAGGTTCTAGCTGGAAAGCTTGGACTCAGTGGCAGGACGCTTTAATAAACACATTATGAACAAGAATGAATAATGTACGATTGTATGGTATTGGATTTTCTTTAAAAGATAGCGGCAGGTGAATGGCTATTTTTCATTGTTTCTACTATAACTAATCGTTCATTACATAGCTAAATCACTCTCGCATCATTCTACTGTGCATCTTACTCATCATACTTATATCGTGTTTTTTTAATATATTTGGTATCGGTAAAATCCTAACAATAATTATTTCGGTTACTACAGTACTACTTGCTAAAATTTATTGAAAGAGACTATTACTATAGTGAATATTATTAGTTAATGATACTCAAGTGGCTGAAATTATTTGGCAATTTGTCGCCAGATTAAACTGATCTGAGGCAAGCAATCTAATTTTTTTAAAGAAATTAAAATAGAAAAAATGCATTCACTGTTAAAATTAATATTGTTTACACATTCATTAGCATATTTCTCATTCATGACATGCTTTTTTGTCTGTAAAGAGGGTATTATGGTGGGGTATTATATCATTCTGCCCTCATATATGTATGATTTGCATGCTTAATGATTGATAAATAAAATAAATAACTATTGCTTACAAAGCTATGAATCTTCGCAACTTATTATTATTCACTATATGCTTTCTGTATCAAACTTTGTTTCTAATCATTGTATACTATTGTATGTGATAAGTTATTGGTTTCATTATCATAAAATTACATGGAATTATGATAGGCCTAATATTGATCCATATATTCTAGAAGTCCAACAGAGAACCTGATGTCAAATGAGCAAGGTCGTGATTGGTCTTCTTCTAATGGGTGAGTACAAAAAACAGTTTCAGAAAAACAGCTTTAATATCATCAAGTTAAGCTTTAGGAAGACAATTGAAAAGCTATTTGAAGTACACACTGAGCTAACAAGTTTCAAAAGCAAAAAAAAAACAAGGTCCATCACAAAGAAACTTAGCCACTAGTTTAAAAAAATCTCATTTTTCTTTTTTTTTCTATGGAAATCTACAGCATTTCAAACTAATTTGTAATGCACCATGTGTATCTATGTTTCTTCAGTTCAAAGATAAATTTTTGAAACTATCTTGTTCATATATCAGTGGAAAACGTCCTTTGACAATATTGTTGTAAAATTGATGTAATGTTCCGATAATATTCAAAAAACGTTTTGTACAAAATTTTAAAAATATTGTTATGCTACTAGGGTATTACATTTGCACGAAATTTCATTTTGCAGTACAAACGATTCTGGAGGAGGATGGTGAGATCTGCCACGATTAGATAAGTAGCCTATTTCTACTATTTATAAATTTTTGGGCAAAATCTTTGACGTTCTTACAAAAATTGGTTGAAACAAGTTTAACATGTTTAAATACGCTTCATTTCACTTGAAGTTTCTCTTCAAAGAAATCAATAATTATGGTAAATGTTGGCATTTTTCTCTCATTTGCGTTGCATGATTTCGTCCGTTGTAAAAAAATAGGGTTTATAAAGAGTAAAGAACTCGAAAATATTGTTATAATATGTTATTAATATTGTTTAATAGGTAATGCAAATATTTTAAAAATATGACATGATGGTCCCGCAATAATTTCAACATGCATGCTTTTCATTGATTTTAATTTAATCATGTTTATAATAATATTGAAAGAACTCAATTGTGCATGGTGGATTGCAATGAAATTTATTTGTGATAACTTTGTGTATGTTGTTGATATAATAAATAAATTTAAAATTTATTGCATTCGATTCATTATTTAGCCTATGTCTCTTTCGGTCAAATTTATGTATTATACTATAGCCCCCTTCAATAGAAGGCCCAGGCGAAATAAAATTGCAACATTGCACGGTAGGTGCAATCTACCTATATGATAGCATTGAGTAGCCTACAGTTAAAAATCATGCATGTTGACTTAGTTTTTCTCTCTTTAAACATAATTTTCATAAAACACGATTATGAAACTTTTCTTAAAGAATTTCTCTTGTGTTTTCAGCACTGGATTATGAAATAAGTTAGCATAAAAGATTGAAAATAGATAATTATGTCTTAAGATAGCTATTATTTGTAGAGGTCAAATTTGACGTCGCACACAAGAAACATATCCGTTGAAACAGCTGATTTGAAAACGATTTCAATGCTTTCAGATGGACCGATTTTTCTACTCTACATAGTTGCCACTTTCAAGCCCATGGCCTTTTTGTAGGTGGCTATGATTATACTAATAACCTTCATCAGATGCATTCCAAAGAGTCTCTTACAAAGAACCTTCAGAGAGGGTTATACGATTTAAAAAACATGATACGACGCTGTTCAAGAATCAGGACAACCTTTCAAAGTATTTCTAGACTGGCTATTAATTCGCTAGTATAAAGTTAGTAGGCCTACATTACATTTTCTCTCACTTGCCCAATTAAAATCTAATATCTGGTATCGAGCTTCGCTCTGAAGCTGCGGCCGAACTGTTGAATTACATAAAATATGTTATTGTAAAAAAATCAAAATTTATATGATCACCTCTCACAATTTTTTGGCATGAACATGTGTTATAGACTTGAATGTAACTCCATTCACTCCAGCTGGATAGCGTTGGTCAGCTAACGATAACAGCCATTATACGCAGTACTTTGGATTGTTCCTGAAGGAATATTTAATTCTTTTATCAATCCTGCAATAGAGTTTTCCCGGACATGAGACCTGATGCAATCTTATTTTTCCATCACGGTTATATTACATTTCAAATTTCGAGGAAATCGTTAGAGCCGTTTTCTAGATCCGTGGTTCCACAAACATATAAACATACATACATACAGAAATTACTCGCTTATAATAGGATTGCTATTAACGCTATTACCCAGCTGTTGACGTTCCAGTTAATGAGTTTAGTATTCGTATGACTAACACTTTTAAATTTGAAACAATTTCAGGCAAAAGCGATTTTCAATTTCATCATTCAAATGTACCTTAATCATGTTCCTTGAGCAATTTGTTCCTCATACTAAAATATTTTCAACCAAATACAAAGAAAAATTCTTTACACGTGAATAAGAAAGCTGTTTGGAGACATTTTAAAAGTTTGAGCTTGGAAATTATTAATGATTTATAATTTTCATAAAATGCTTTTAATGGATATAGGACATCATTAATGTGTAACAGTCTTCTCTCTATTCAAACTTATGTTCAATACATAACAGAAAAATCAGGTTCATATCACAAGTAGGCTATAACACATTCATTCATAAAAATTATCATAGCTATTATAGAGCCTTATAATTTTTAGGCAATAGATTTTACCAATTCTTTGATCATATTTCCGATTCCATCATCAATCTCATGGAATTTTCCATCGTACATGAAAGCTGGTGTGGAATATATTTTGTTCTCGCAATCATAAGTCACTTCCAGTACACCCTGAAACAAAAAAAAAAAATCATTACTTTGCTTGTAGTGAAGACGAATATCTGGCGTTTGAGCTGAACGTTTCTGAATAGTTAGCCGAGTAAATCAACGTTTAATTTTATTTATTTTTTATTATTTATTGTTACAATTGCGACTTGATAGCAAGTATTTCAAGCAAAGGTGATGTTAAAGTGGATGATGATGTTTACATAGTGAATGAGAGATGATGGATGATGAATGTTTACATTACAATTTTAACTTTGAAAAACACGAAATTTTTGACAACGAAATATTTATAAAGAGGGAGTTACAATGGGTAACTTAAATTTTCGAGTTGGAACACAATGGTACCGAAAAAATACATGAATATACCAACAATTGGAATTTTCACCTGAGAAGAAACATTTATTGTAGATAATTCATTCTTTTGAGAATATCGAAACTGTAGTTGTATTATATTCGTTTTTTGGCACCGTCATACATTTTGTTAATGATGTTGTGAGAGGAAGAGTCTCATATAAAAATAGGGAACTGGCTTTCAAGTAATATGAGAGTTAATATATATTAAGCTTTGATGCATTTAGCGAGTGGAACCAGACCTGGTACCTCTCTGGTACCAGATAGTGTTACCAGACTATATAGATACTGGTACCTACTAGATAGTGAACCAGACCTATACTATTTATATAGTGATAACTCTACGAAAGAAATCTACTTAGTTTTCTTTTAGAATTCTATTCGATTTGACATAAATCTATAAATTAGAACTTGAGAACTATTTCCTGATACATCAAGATTAATTTTATGAAATGCGATCAACACAAACTATTTATTTTCATTGAAAAGGCTAGCAAGGTTATAACTTTAATTTTACAGTAAGTAAAATTTACGAACCAAAATCTTATTTAATTATAAAGTTAATTTTACGAACCAAAATCTAGGTCTATGGAACATGCTAAAAACGTAATGTTGGATCGAAAAAAATCAGTATTAGATGAGACAAGACACATAATACGCAAGTTAATTCTCTGCCAGTAATCAAAGGTGAAAGAAATCATAGCATTGTTTTTTCACGAGCTTGAATAATTGACTAGCAGACTAGGTAATAATTTTATAAGCTTCACATTTTTGCCCGTTATGTAAATTTAATTATTACTGGGATGTAATAAATTCTACTAAAGAATTTAATCAAAGAAGATGTTGTCAAAAAAAAGTTTAAATTGGAAGGCAAAAGGTTAAAATGAACTACACACCTTTTCTTCGGTTTTGGCTCCCATTTTTTGAGCTGCTTCAATTGCATCTTTATAAGGCCAACCATCACCACCTACAAGAAATTAAGTATTAACTTATAACAATATTGAAATGGAATATTCAAATGAAATTATTATTTTCTAATTTTTTTTTATAAATGTTATTAAAACTTGTCTCAACAGACAAACCATTAATTTTCAGTAAATAATTTCAGTCAACAAACTTAAAAGCTTCACTTCATCCATCGATTACTCAAGCAGTTCTGATGTTACTAGTATCAATATTTATGGATTTAGTTATTTTTTATTTTTCTCACTTCACTAGCACTACACTAACTCGAAGTGCTTTGTTCTTTTCAGTCTTCTTGTGAGTTGAGTGTTGTCTAGGAGTTGGATGACCTCTATGTTGTCGTGCTGGTCAAGACGTGACTCATTATGGGCTGCCAATCGTCTTATCTCGCTGGTTACGAAGGGGATGTGAAGATTTCGATGCAAATCGCTATTCCTTATGTACCAGGGCGCATTCACCATGTTTCGCAGTACTTTATTTTGGAAGGTTTGGATTCTATTGATGTTTGTTATTTTAGAGCAGCCCCACAACTGAATTCCATAAGTCCAGATGGGTTTTAGAATTTGTTTATAAATGAGACTCTTGTTGTATATGGAGAGTTGGGATTGTCTACCCAATAGCCAATACATTTACTATACTTTAGTCCAAGCTCAATTCTTTTAATCTTGATATGCTCTTTCCATTTCAGCTTGGCATCAAGAGTCATTCCAAGGTATTTAGCTGTGTTACTGTATGGTACAACACTCCCATTGAGATTTATTCGGATTTGATTATGAATTTTTTTGTTTTTAAAGTTGACATGAATGCATTTCAACTCATTCAATCTGATTTTCCACTTTTTGGTCCAGTCACTGAATCTGTTGCAAGCATTCTGAAGTTTGGTAGCCGCTTCTTGGAGTGTTTCTGCTTCTGACAGTATTGCAGTATCATCAGCAAAAGTGGCAATTGTCACCTCATCGAACTCAGGAAGATCACTTGTGTAGAGCACATAGAGAAGTGGTCCAAGAACACTGCCTTATGGAACACCAGCTTTGATTTCCTTCAACTCAGAGACTTCATCACTCTGTTTTACTCTGAATAATCTGTTTGAGATATATGATGCTAGGAGATTTACTAGTGGTATTGGAAGAATTTTTTGGAGCTTGTTAATCAGGCCTTCATGCCACACCTTATCAAAAGCCTGTGCCACATCAAGAAAAATTGCTGAGCATATTGATTTTTTCTCTAATGAGTTTTCTATTATACTGGTGATTCTATGTACTTGGTCCAAGGTAGAATGTTTCTGTCTAAAACCAAATTGGTGGGCAGGTATCAGGTTCCTTCTTCTTATTATTGGTGACAATCTCTTCATTGTCAATTTCTCAAAAAGCTTTGAAATCACTGGTAGCAAAGATATAGGACGGTATGATTTTGCTTCGTTTGGAGGTTTCCCAGGCTTCTGCAGCATGATGACTTCTGCTACCTTCCATATTGAGGGAAAATGCTGCAATCGAAATGAAGTATTGAATAGATAAGTCAAAATAACAAATCCTTTCCTTCGAAACTTTTTCAAGATCTCCCCTGTGATCAAGTCAAATCCAGGACCATTCTTGGTATTGAGGTTGGTTTTCATCTCCTTTTGAAACTCTTCTATTGAGACCGGATTGATTACTGTATCTAGACCTACTAATTCATCTACTTCCAGATTATTATCAGATTGGATGTTGTTTGGCTGAAAAATTTGTGCCAGATGATCTGCAAACGTTTCTGCTTTCTCTCTGTTGTTTTTTGCCCAGGTACCATCTGCTTTCTTTATTGGAGGAGATTGTAAAACTGGTTGTTTGATTTTTTGTGTGGCTTTCCATAATGAATAGTCAGTACTGGAATCAGCTGTTAATTTTAGAAGATAATTATTAATAGATTCATCAGTGAGTCTTCTTATTTCCTGTCTCAATTGTTGCGTTTTATTGTTTAGAATATTTTTGTCTGCAGGATCACGTGTTTGTTGCCATCTTCTTCTTGCTCTTCTTTTCTCTGAGACAAGAAGTCGGATTTCTACTGGGTAATTGCATCCTTTTGTTTTTCTATTGTATTGGGTGGTGTTATTCCATGCTGCCTTCTGAATCTGCCACATGAAATTCTCTGCTGCCTCATCCAACTGCTCAGTTGTTCTGAGTGGAATATTCAAGTTGATTTCATTCTCTAAATCTCTTCTAAATCCTTCCCAGTCTGTTGTTCTGTTGACTAGCATTGGTCTGTCTTCTTTTCTTATCAATCGCTCACTAAGAGTAAGAATTACTGCTGAGTGATCAGAATCAAGATCAAAGTTCTCTTCAATATTTATAAAATTACTGCTAATTCTTTTTGTTATGAAGAAGTCCAGAAGATCGGGTGTTTTATTCAAGTCTGTAGGCCAATAGGTGGGTGTTCCTGTTGAGTGATAATCACATCCTAACTCCTGAATTGCCTCTCTAAGTTCTCTCCCTTTTGTAGTAGTGAGTCTGGATACCCAATCCACATGCTTAGCATTGAAGTCACCTCCTATTATAAATCTGTCTCCTAGTTGCAAAAGAATATTTGTGTAATCATTTTTCTTCAAGTTGTAACGTGGTGGAAAGTATGCTGCTCCAACTCGTATTTTTTTGTCTGAGAGATTCTATACCGATAACATTTAGCTGAATTTCATCTCTTTTTATACTGAAGTCTTCATAGTGTTTTATGCTCTCCTTCACTATCACCGCACTCCCACCTCTTGCCTGATTCTGTGGATGAATTGTTTCATAAACTTTAAATCCATTAATTTTAAGATAGGTCTGCTCAGTAGAGTGAGTCTCAGAAATGAGACAGACGTCTATATTGTGCATCTTCAAAAGTATTTCTAACTCTCCTTTTCTATTAATATTCGTATTATTTATTCCATTGGCATTCCAGGTAGCTATTCTGATATCTTGTTGATTTGCAATAAGATCACTTCATCACTCATTTCCTTGTTTTATTCTCAGTAGGCTTACTCTTTCCTTCCAAGCTATCTATTCTTGCAGAGAGAGTATTTAAACTGCTTAAAATTTCGTGTAGGACCTCACTAATATCTGGCTATTGTTTCAATTGAATCTCCTGATGTGGCTTTAAAACTGATTTTGTTATTTGAGAATAAGATATACCTCCGGTGACGTTTCTTGAGGATATGTTTTTCTGCTGATTTCTGGGTGGTAGCTCGCTGATAGTTTTAGCCTGATTTTTCTTCTCCATCCTTCTTCTCTGGAGTTCCTTAGCGATGAGACACCCTCTGTAATTTGCTGGGTGAGCTTCACCACAATTGAAACATTTGGCTGGAGTTTCCTTTGTCTTTGTACAAGAGATTGTTGAATGCTTACCTGCACATTTTACACAGAAGGGCTCATGATTACAGAAATTCTGGGAATGTCCATATCGCTGACATCGCTTGCATTGCGGTATCATTTTATTGCTCCTTATTGCTTCTATTTTCACCTTCATGTAGCACAGATGTTTAATTTCTTATATTTTCTTAACATCTTCTGTATTTTTGAACGTTAGCATGAACATTGGGAGTTTAGTTACAGTCTCTTCACCATCCCTCCTCACCTTCTTTATTTAATTAACAACACTAATTACTTGGAATCCTCTATTCTCTAAATCATTTTTAATGTCTTCTGGATCGCAAGAAGGATGCAGGTCCTTAGCCATGACTCGTATTGGACGTGTTTGTTTGTTTTCATAGGTGTGCCATTCATACTGAGCTTCATTACACTGCTTAGTAAGTTCTCGGTAATCTTCTTCAGTTTCTACGTTCAATTTGAGCTGATTATTATTCATCATATTGGCACTAAAATTGAGGTTCTTTGATTTCAATGCCTCTTTAATTTTAGTGTATTCCTGAACATTGCAGAGAATTACTGTTGGGGGTTTATTCCTCTTCACTGTTGGTTTTATAGTAGATGACTACTCTGTAGTTTGCCTTTTTGTTTCAGGAGAATCACGAATTTTCCTTTTTTTCTGTTTAGGTAGAATCCACGAAGTCTCTGATGCTACCATTTTTTCTTCCTCTTCCCAATTCGGTGGTGAATATTCAACATTTTCATTATTTTTCGAAGATGAGTGATTCGAAGTTGATGCTGATGACGATGAAAATATCTTCTTCAGTTTGTCTATCTCCAACCGCGCTGTTTCTAACTCCTTTTCCAATTTATTTATTCTCTTTTTTTCTATCTTCTGCTCGCATCTTCCATGCATTAAACAAATACTGCTCCGTTACAGTTCTTAGCTGATTTGTTTTTAAAAACGACTCCGGAGTATCTTTTGTTGCGGAATCTTTGCTGCTAGCTGGTGGTTGATGACTCCTCTCCGTGACGTCATCGTCCGCCTCGAACTGTGACGCAGGAAGACCTCACATTTCTTAGCAGAGCTGGAAATTGTTATTTTCAACACTGACCTCCTTTCTCGACGCAGGGCACTGAACTCGAGCCGCGACCGAAAACCGCTTGGCACTCGCGTCAGCAGTTTATATTACATTCACTATTACAGCACTATACTTCAACTAGCTAACAAAATACGTCTGCTCGCTATGACTGCTCGATCGATACTTTAAATAAGAAGAAAAAACATACGTCATTCTGTTGAAATGAGATAATATGAACAGAGTGAAGATCATAATAAATAATGTTTTAGCTTGACAACCACCTCCTGTCTTTTTTAATTGTCAATCGAAATGAAATAATTGATATAGTTGGTCCAAGCAAAGAAGACCCTTTGGCAAGATGGGAGAATGACTCAAGCTCGGTCAATATAGGTTTAAAAATTATTGATTGGATCTCAAGTTGTAGGAAACAAATTGATCTACTATCAAGACCACATTTATAATTCTTGAACAAATATTGACCCAGCTAGTCATTTTCCCATATTGTCAGAGGTTCTTCTTTGCTTTATTACTTATCAAAACAAAAGAAATATCTATTGAGGTCAAACACATAAATAAAGTTTAGTTTCAATTGCACCCGATAATGCAACATTTTAAAATAATTTGATAAATATTCTAGCTAAATCGAGCAGGTCATTGAAATTTTTTTATCAAAATATGAAATATTAACAGAATATAAAAATCGATAAAAGTATGTTTGTATCAATAAACTTGATAAATATTCTAGTAACTTGACCTTGAACCCTAATAGGCATACTGATAGAAAACAAATTGATCAATTGTAGAAAGTTTCGGGTTTTCCAAAAATTACCTAGAGAATACAAAAATATAATTGGTAACTTATTCTAGTTATCAAGTATTTAATGACAATAGGTGAACTCTTGAAGAAATGATAGGCCTATTAATATCAGTCTCAACTTACATGACTTTCCCAGGGTGATAGTGACTCCCTTGAAAACCTTAGCAGCTAGAATTGGTGCAATACATGCAAGACCAATAGGTTTTTTGCACTCATGGAAACCGTGAAGAGCTTTTTCTACCCCTTCCGAAACTTCCATCTGTGGTCCCTTTCCAGCGAAGTCACTCCTAGAGAAGTTCAAGTGCGTGACATTTTAAAGTATGAAATTATAGATTTTAAAGATAAATTAAAAAACATAAGGTACTTTGATTTTTATAAGAGAGAATGAATTATACATTTGAAAAAGTAATTTGATGTCTATCTGTTTCAATGAGTTATGAGTGAGAATGTAATACTGCCATCACTCATATTTCACTGTTCAATATGATGTGTTAGGTCTCTTCTTATCTCTGAGATCAGAAGCCTTATCGATTCAATATGATGTGTTCGGTGTTTTTCCATCTCTGAGATCAGAATCCTACTGGCCTGCTTAGCTGTCTTACTTAGTTTTCATCGTTCCAATTCTCAATCAATTCAATCTCACCAACTAATAAAAACTAAATAAGCCTCCATAATTCATCATTACAAGACGTCCCCCACAAGCAGCCGCAGCAAGCAAAATTATTTCCATCTCCAACTAATAAAAACTAGATAAGCCTCCATAATTCATCATTACAAGACGTCCCCCCACAAGCAGCCGCAGCAAGCAAAATTATTTTTATTATAATATAAAATATTGTTCAGTGTTCAACCTTCCATACCCAGGTACTACAAAGGTAATCATAGGTCCTCCAATCCAATCCGAATGAGCAAAATTTTACAATATACATCATTAAATTATTGAAGTATCAGCTATGTATCGCCCAATTTTGGACTGAATTATTCATCAAAGTTTAGGAGAGAAACCTTTTGGGAACAGTTTTAACACAGCAATATCACATAGATACGGCTACCCCGTCTTTCGACTGTGACTGAAAAGTAGACATCTATCATCATCATCATCATCATCATCATCTCTCTCATTACCCAAGCACAGGCCTAGTACTCTAGTAGCACATGAGGGCATCATCCCTTCCAAAAAATATGATTTCAGTGATTGTGCAACGGATAAATTGATTGAAATTTGTGGAGATTATACTAAATTTTTTTTAATCGAATAGAAGTAACAAATAGAAAGCAATTTCGATGTAACTGGTATGATTCTCAACTTAAAACTCATAAGAAGTATACGTCAAACCTCCAACTTCGTTTAGAAATGATAAGTTCAATAATTCAAATGGTTGCAATATACAAAAAGGCATCAAGAGAAACATACAAATATATGACATTGTAACGTATTACACTGAATTAAATCTTACTCAATACATTAATTTATAATTAATTTATGCTTGACCAATAATTTTTAGGTTTTTCATCATTAAAGAGGAATCAAGTTCCAACATCACCTAATTTTCGATATAGCGAGTCCTTGAATATAACGATAGGCCTATAATAAGAACTTTAAGTAAATTATATTTTGTTATTTCAATTTGATCATCAGAAATTGAAAAGAGTATTCAACAGGGTAAGTAACAGGTGAAAGGGTTTGAAAAGGGTAAAAGGTTTCAGGTTTGATAAGGGTAAGTAAGAGGGTATTTCAAACACGAAACCATTTCAGCAATATACTCACAGATTCTTGGCAACACCAAATCCTCCAGGTATGACAAGTGCATCATACTTGGCATGATCTTTCAATAGATCCAATAATGGACGAATATTTCCTCTAGCAATACGGGCGGACTCAGCCAACACGTTTCTTTGATGTGAGGGATCTTCACTTCCCTAAAAATATCAACGAAAGCACAAATTTAGAACTAACAGTTGTAACACATTTCATATAGCCTAAAAGTTCTATTAGAGAATCATGCACGAGAAAATTTTGCACGAGATTTAATGAATAATCTTCAATAGGATAATAGTGAATCATTTCCAAACTTTATATGAAAATTCGATGTTATCAATCTTTCTAAACTTGAAACTTTTGGGAAGAATTATATTCTTGTTGGTTAGAATCGTACTTCTCGAAGCAGTTCAATTGTTTTACAATGTTCTGCTCAAAGTGAAATAAAACAATGAGATGAACTTCTTCATCAGAATAGGGGCAGAAGAATTAATTGTCTACAAAAAAGATTAATGGATATGCTCCAGCTATAGGACGAAGCAATACATACACTGAGGGTAAGTTACATCGTATTAAACAATACATAGGCCTACATTTTTTCTGTGCGTTTTTTAATCAATTTCTATAACTCAGATGAAATAATAGAGAATACTAGAATGGGCTTTGTTATAACTTCCTTTCAAAAACATAGAATCGTTTCATAGTTACTCATAGAATCGATTTCTTTAAAACCTCTAAGTTATTGAAAAATAAAAAAGGTTCTACATGAAGACTAGGAACAATTTAATATAAATTTTTCTATCGAATACTAAACATTTCACACTTGACAGTTACAATATACAAAGGCCAAGAGCCGTTCAATTGCAAAATGTGTTTTAATGCGCATACTCACTATAATAATACTTTCCAATTTAGAGCAATAAATACTAATAATTGTTTTTATTTTAAATAATTATCATGTACCTATTTTATTTATTTTTCAATTGCACTTGTGCATTTGTTCATTTGCACTTTGAAATTACTATAATTAGTTGAAACATGTTGTGCATTGAAAAATGATTCAAAAAGGGCTTACTTGATAATTATTTAAAATAAAAACAGTGATAAAAGTAGCCCTGAGATTAAGGAAATACTAATAATTGATACCTCGAAAACGATATTTTTAATCACTAGATTTAAATTAACCTCGTTTTCTCGTTAGGCCTATTTCTTTCTTATTCGAGTACATTTGAATATGAAGACTGTTAACATTAGGCTATACAGCTCTCGTATTAAGAGAAAAGTATAATTACGAAATATTGTAACACACTACCTTAAAATGATCTATGACATGCATCTGCGGGATGTCAGGAGCAAAACATTGGAATTGTGCACCATTTCTACTCAAATGAGTCAAAACAGCACTGGCTTCGTGTATTTCACTGCCATCGTTCACACCACAGCCCGCCAGAAGCTGAAAAAATGATAAAGAATCAGCAGAAATATTTCAAAAGCACGCAATAATAATTATGGGCATTACTAACATCTTCAAAGAAGATAGAATAAAAACGAGCAATAAATTCATTATTTTCATATTTATAAAAATAATAATAATAGTTTATCTTTCTAATTCTTAACACGAATTCAATACAATATCGCCTAATTTGAGTTACACTGAAGTAATGAATAAACTTTTCAAAAGAGCTCTCTCGTTCAAAAAGTTTTGAGACTGATGCCCGGTTTTCCAAGCACACTCAAATTTGAGGGACCCTTAAGTTTACATTCAATAGTTTACATTTTATATACTTAGCATAGAAAATGTCATCTGTTCATCAAAATTTGAGGGTCCCTCAACGTTGAATGTGCTTGGAAAACCCCGGCATAAGAATTCGTGTATAGGCTACAAGCATTCCATCAAGACAGTATGAGATGAGATGAACCCTATGGGGTGAAATGAGATCTCCCCTTCCCTTACACACAATATAGATCATCGCGAATGCCAAGGTCTTACCCCAAGGCTAAGCAGAATGAGGAATAGTCCAGGCTACATAAATTCTTGACTTTTCAATAGACTCCCGGGTCCCGGCAGTAACCAAGTTAGCTAGGGTCCCTACCGAGAGACCAAGTTGGAGTTTCTCAGTTGCACCTACAACCTCGTGATGAGAATTCAGTGATCGAGATTTTCAGAGTTCTTCAATTGAACTTCATCGTGTAAACCAAGGAGAAATCAGTGTTGCTTTCCTTACCTTATTCAAGTTATTGCTTTATACAAGAGCTTGATTACTGATGACTTAACGTTACTGTACACTAAAGTTTTCTTATTTATAAGACTGAAATCTTTTTTTGTACTTCAATTTCTATTACGCTATATTGGTAGTAAGTCTACATAACTAAAAAGCAATAAAAATACGAGGCGCGTTCATAAAGTAAGGGCCGTTTGCCTACATTGAAATATTGGCGCTTTGAAGCCAAGTTTTACTACTGCAGCACCATGAACTGACACATTGCGAAGCTACAGCGTGATTTGTTTTGATTCTGAAGTCGTATTGTTGTCAATGAATGCAAAGAACAATGACCGCAAAAATCGTTGATCCCACCAACTGTAAAGTGCGTTCTGTGATTGGTTTCTTATGTGCAAAAGGTTCGTCAAAAGGGACAACAAATACAGTTGATGTGTACTGCGAAACGCTCAAAAAATTAAGACATGCGATCCAAAACAAACGCCGCGGGAAACTGTCATCTGGCATAATTCTCCTCCACGATAACGGGCGTCCTCACACTGCTGCCAAAACCATGGAGAAAATTCAAGATTTTCGTTGAGAATTTTTTGAACACCCATTACAGTCCCGACCTTGCACCTAGCGACTATACTTCCTCTTCTTGCATTTTAAACAGGGGCTCGGTGGACACCGCTTTGAAACTAAAGAGGAACTCAAAAACGCCGTTGTCAACTGGTTCCACTCTCAGGCGGCGAGCTTCTATACACAGTGGTTAAAGAAACTGGTGCAGCGGTACAAAAAATGCTTAAAAGTGAACGGCGATGATGCAGAGACGTAAAGAAAGATCATACCTAACTAAATATGACAATGAAATTTGTTTCTTATGAGTACATTTTTTCCTGTGACCAACGGCCCTTGCTTTATGAACGCGCCTCGTAATTTATCATTTGATTTTCTTTTCAATGCGGATGATGCCCACATAAGCATTTTAGCTTGGGTGATGGATATTGAGTATTAACAAAATTATTTACAATAAAAAACTCATGATCAAAATGGGTTAATGATCATAGAGAACTCAGGAAATGCTGTATTGCCTCTTCATTCAAGGAGTAGAGCGGCAGATTCACAAGCCTCATATGAAGCACCCATTCAAAAACCTTCTCCTCCTGCTCACGAAAATACACAGGCATCTTGTTGGAGATCACCAATGCACGGACAGGGAAACTAGCATGTGATCTAAAGTCAGTCTGCCATGAGGAAAATCTATGTCATTCCGTGTTTTTGTGCTGTGACTTGTGACAGTGTACTTGTCGTCTCTGCTGAAACGTATGGCCTATGCCCTTCTTGGACTGATGAGCTATTGACAAACAAACAAATCATCACCCATGGCTCTACAATAACTAATTAAGGTGAGACTATGAAAAGATATCTCTATATTCACTGAGCCAACTAACCGTTTATGTAGGCAATACGAAAAATTACTTATGAGATAATACCATGATAAAATTCTACTGCATTGTACAGGGTGACCACGGGAAGTATTTACATTGCAATACAACAGCAAAACGGTGTTAATTTTTGAAACAAAAATTTATTTAGTTATCTGAAATGTTTGTTAGGATATGCCATTTAATTTAACTTGAAAAAATAAGGTCAAAAAGCATGACTGCCGTCATCTCTATTTCAGTTTTCCTTTTTCAATTATGTTGAGGAAGCTCTGTCATACTAGCTGTAGTGTCTTCTCGGTGATTAGTGCCACCTCTTCACGAATTGCATCCTTCAAATCTTCCAAATTACGAGGTTTGCGTTAAAAACGTTCACCTTCAAATGTCCCCCCGAAAAAAATCGCAAATGATGAGGTGGGGAGAATGAGGAGGCCAGGGCACATCTCCAAATCTTGAAATGACATGACCTGGAAACAAGTTTTGCAGCAACGTCATCTTGCTGGAATCATACGTCCTGTTGGAAGTTGAGTCTCTGCAGTTGTAAGAAAAAAAATTGTTGAGCACGTACCGATTCGCATTCACGGTCACCGCAACTCCATCCTCTTCAAAAAAGAAGGGGCCAATAGCATGTCTCAAAACCGCACAGCATTCAGTCACACGAGGCGAATGGAGAGGTTACTCATGAAGCTGTCTTGGGTTTTCCTGTGCCCAGTATCTGCAGTTCTGTTGAGACTATTCCATTTAGGTAAAAGTGAGTTTCATCGCTCATGAAAATCAGGATGTCAGGCTCATCATGAAGGAGAACTTGCATTTGAGTAGCGAAAGTCAACCATTGGGGGTAGTCAGTTTCTTTCAACTCATGGACACACACAATCTTGTAAGGATGAAATAGGTATTAGGAATAACTAAATGGCCACTGCTAAGGGGATGAAAGGCCACATGCCCAACCCCCCCCCCCCCCTACTTTGCCAAGGCCGAGTACAGTCACATCAAAAATGTAAATACAGAGTGGCCCAGAAGTCACTTTACATTTTGAAAATTTAATAACCTTTTCTTAAAAGGCTGTATTCAATTAATTCTTTTTTTATTACAAAGTTTAGAGTGGGTAAGTTAGTTCTGACTTAGTGACGAGAGATCCTGTCTCTTAAATAGCCAACATCCTCGTCTTCACAAATTCGAGCTCTTTCTAAGCTTTTTTCTATGACAAGTCGGGTTTTCTTAACATCTGAGGTTCTAGGGAAAGAATTTCCTGTCGTATGTCTGCCTCAAGTTCTTGAATATTTGGGGGCTTATTTGCATACTCTTTGTCTTCAAGATATCCCTAAAACCAAAAGTCCGAAGCTGTCAAATCAGGAAAAACGTGAAGGTCATTCAAAATCGGATTTAAGAGAGATTATCCGATCCTGAAACATTGTGACTCCAGCAGTGTGCAGTTGCTCCATCAAGTTGCCATCAATTCCCTGAATGAATGTTTACCAACTGAGGTTGAACAAAATTTGCCAGCATGTCTCCATACTTCTCAGCAGTTACAGTCACACATTTCAATTTTTATCTTCAAAGAAGAAAGGCCCAATAACCCTCTTTGATGTAACTCCACACCATGTTGTGACTTAAAGCCGCGTATTGACAGTCCGAGGCATGTGCCGCAAATGCCTCAAGGTACAGTCTGTTCATGCAAAGAATAGTCTTGCTACTACTACTAGTCTAGTAAGTTATCTACTCCAGTCTCCAGCTCGGTCAATATTGGTTCAAACATTATTGATCTGGTCTCAAATATAGGAAACATTTCGATCATCAATTCAAGACCAAATCAATAATTTTTGAACCAATATTGACCGAGCTGGAGACTGGAGTAAAGCTGCGTAATGACAGTCCGATGCATGTGCCACACATGCCTCGGACTGTCGATACCGGGTTTGCTAGCAGCCAGGCAAACGCGGCACATAATTTGCAGCGAGTAGTGCCTGTTGCCTTGCAACGCACAACGAACAATTCTACAAACTAACCTCAAAATTGTTCCCCATTCCTATGCATTTTTGTGATTGAGAATTCTATTTGGGTGCAGAAGGTTCTAATAGGCAATAATAAACATTGCCTTTTATCTACTAATTGAGCACAAACTAACCTCCAAAGTCCAAATTATCAATTGTCAGAGCTTAGTTGCTTTGTCTCCCGCTTGATGGCGCTAGTCAATTTGTTTGCATGCTTGCATTTTTGGTTACAAAAATTGCAGATCACACATATATGTCTCAGCCATGAATTCATACTTTTTTTGCGTCAACAGACTGTACCGCAAGGCATTCGTGGCACATGCCTCAGACTGTTGATATGCGGCTTTAACCGGGTGCAATGGACTCGCATGAACTTGGTGTGAGTTTTCTGCGCCCCAGAATCTAGTATTTTACTTATTCACAAGTCCATTCAAATTGAATTAAAGTGGGCTAAATCTCCCTTGATAAACTTGTGAATAGACGCATTGTCATTTCTTGCAGTTCTGACTGCATAATTTACTTGTTAATGGAAGTCTGCTGATTTTAAAGATTGCACCAATCTAAACCCATGGGAAAAATTACCAGGGATTATATTTTTCAATTCTGAAAAGAGGAAAAGAAATAGATTGATAGGAAAAAAGTTATTTAATTTTCAAAATGTAAAGTGACTTCTGAGCCACCCTGTACTTCCCGTGGTCACCCTGTATAAAGTTGGTGTACGGTACTTTTATTTTACAGTAGGCTACTTAGTCGAAAAAATCTATTTTTGACAGAAACTCCTGATCTTATAGCATGTTTTTAATGAATGAATAAGTCTTACCACAGCTACATTTGGTGTCTTTTTCGAAGCCATGCCACAAACAGCAATTTGAAGAGTAGATTTTGGTATGTTTATCCTGAGAAGCTTGATCATCTGAAATGAAACGTAAATGTTCATAATATCGATTGAAATTACGATGTGAATGCAATTACAATGTGTAAGTTATGCATGCTAGATAAATAGATAAAATTGATTGGATTAACATTGCGCTACCCGGCGCCTCCACCAATTGTAATGGTTTGAGGCCCTCCACAATTTTATAACAAGGGGAAAGCCTCCATAATTTTATAACAATGTGGGACCTCCACCATTTATCATAATGGAAAAAGTCTTAAATTTGGCGCAACCACCATTTATAATGATTTTAGAAAGAATTGAATTTGGCGGCTGCACTATTTGTAATAATGTGAGAAACCTCCATTTGTGATAGGCCTAATAGAAATGTCTCTGCCATATAATTACAATATGGGCGGTAAATGGATAGGAAAAGAAAAAGTACCTATTTAAAGGTTTTATGAAAGGGGGCGTCCACCAGTTCCCAGACGGGAACACTGTAATTTATTTAAGTCAAAATAACGTAGCATGATGGTAGAGCAGGTGAAATGTAAAATTTAGCAATCTAAAGTTAAGTTGGAAAATTTGAAAGGAAAACAAATTGTTACAATGTCAAGATTTTTCATTGACCAAGAATCTATAAGAGTTTTGAATGCACATGAATCCAAATTTATGTAGCCTATTTCAATATGTCTTAAAACAAAGGTGTTGAACTTTACCTGATTAGTTTATTTTTCTTTTCTGAAGAGTTTTTTATAATTTTATTCATTTTACGATTTATTTTATTTCAATTTTATTCAAAGCTTTGATTAAAAGTTATTTGAACAAATGATAATTCTAATTTTATTTGAAAAGTAAATGATTGACCATATTTATTGTATTTAAAACTTGATTAAAATTTATTTAAAGAAATTAAATAAAAAGGCATTAATTTTGGAAAAAATTAAATTGAATTAAGTATGATTGGAACGATACCCAAACCGCTGATGGTCAATCCATGATAGTCGCCATGGCACTGATGGCAGAATGGAAAGCCACACGGAAAGTCCAGGTCCCAGAACTGTCTCAGGAGGAAGACGGCGAAAGAGTGTTTTTTAAAACGATTTAATTTAGTAGAAAATCCCCACTCCTCTCACAGCACAACGTATTTGGATAATTTTGTCAGCAAAATTCTGAGCTTCCGTTCTCACGAAAGGTTTCAGAAGCTATCAATTTCTGGATTTAAATTTAAAAGAATAAAATGATGATTAAAATAATGCTTAAACTTTGGGGATCTATCGAACCTTATGGTTCATGACATATAAATTAAGTTGAATAAGAATAATAGAATGTGGTAGTAAAATATTAATTCTAAAAAAACAACTCAATTCTGAATGACTAACTTAAATCTTTAAACAAAAAAATTGAAAGAATCATAATCATGATTGGGCTTGCCGCATAGCAAGTCTATTGACTAGGCCTAAATAATTATTATGCCACATTCGTTATAAAAATCATGATAATAATATTATGATTGACATGAAGGAACTTTGAAAAAAGTAAAAACAATAATAATAATAATAACTTACAAGTTATAATAAGTTATAACTTACTTGAAATATTGAAAATAATAAAATTCCTTTTAGAAAGGTTAGAACGGAGATCTGACGTCACGTCACCCGCCGGCTGAAAACATCGATCATGGATATCAAGTATCGAATATTTTATATATCGATCATCTTCATTGATTTGGATATCGATGTTTTCAGCTTGATATGAATTTTACCAAAAATATTATTTTCTCGATGCAAAATTTTCTCAAAATACTGATAGCAGGATTCTATTATTCTCATTTATTGTCAATTGATACACTATTCAATATTTAGTTGACGCAAAAAATAAATCAGTTCCTACATCAGCCGGAACTAAGGGGCGTGGTTGGTATGCAGACTTGTACGAATGGAGGGGATGAGAATGTTTTGACGAGGCCACAGCGCTGAGTGGAGGAACAAACATAACCTATACTCATTCTAGATTTCTCATAAATCATTAAAATCTTTGTTCACAGAGTTGAGAGTTTTGGTTCATCTTCTGGATTATTTTATGATCGTGCTCCACAGTTGAATTTAAACGATTAATCTGATTCGGATATTGTTTTCTGTTGACAATCGTCTCTTTCGTCATGCAAGTTTTATTTGCTTGAAATGATTAATACTCAGTAGGCAACTTTATTACGGTAACTTACTAGGTTAAGTTGTCCCTTGATTTCGATAAGCTATTATATATTATTTGTGGTTTAGGACAGTTTCTGTGAGAGATGAGTACGGTAATCATTAAATTGTAATGTGTTCGATGATCAAAATTCCCAAAACTTGAGAGTGAAATTTATGTAAGCTGAAAGTAGTATGAATCACGGATGTAATCATTTCTTGGGGAGATGTGCTTGGTTTTCTCTATGATTCCATTTTCGTAGCCGAATGATAACTTCTAAAGATGATATCGGATTCGGAGAGAGCTTTCAAAGAGGGATACTTACTTTTCCCTCCCCACGGAGTACTGGGACAGTTGAAGGTAAGATTTATGTGATGTTATATTATGCTGTTACATTTTATTCGATAAGATAACTCAGTTTAGGAATTTATAACCTCAAATAATTGATGAAAAGATCCATGTTTGATCAGATCATCATTGGCTATGATGGCACTTCTTGTGAGACTTATATGAACAGCTATAAAGTAGGCCTACCGGTACATGAATAGTGGTAAATCAAATAGATTAATTAATATTGATAAATTGCATTATATACAGGCCTATTGCATTTATAAAGCGTACTTTTATTTTTTCCCGGATAGAAATTTTCTATAAATTTATTAACTTAGTCCTCCCCTCATTCGTTCAGGCTCTCAAAAATCTTTATCAACTTCATAAGGAAGGCGGGACTAATACTGTTTGTGATTTCCTAGAGCAGATTATATAATTTCATTCTGACGATATTGTGATTATAGTTGAAGAAATCTATTAGATGAGCTATTCACATACCTAACTTGTATATGTTGATATATTTGATTTACAAAAATGTAGCCTATTAAATTAGGATAGAGCAGCAGTCTAAGAAAAATACACAAATGAATCAGTGTTGTATTTGTTCTCAACAAGCTCTAGGTATTGATTTACAAATGGTAGGATTGAGATTGAGAGAGTCGTAGATTACTCTGATTAGATATCAGTAGCCTAGATCTGCTAGTTATTAATCGGAAAATAATTATCTTTAACTTCATAAAAATAACCTTCTGATGGTTGGAATGATGATATGAGAATACTCTCCACACCAACACGTGGTTAAGACGACTAGATTTTGTTTTTTGACTAGGTGCACACTGGTGATACTTGCAGTAATCGCATCAGAATTCGGAAATGCGATAACCGGTAAATGAGTAGTCACTGGTCGACTAGTGGCATTGTGACTGCTACACTATAATTACCAATTCCAGGGTTAGGTGGTATTATGATCATCCCTTATCATTCCTCTCATTTCCAACGCACAAGAATAACAGCACATATGGGCATCACATTATGAAAAATTGATGTGTGTTTCGATGTATTTCCATAATCCAATATTTCAATGTTGATATTTTCACAGATGAAAATATTGAATTATGGAAATAAAAGCAGAAAGCTTGACGTTGAAGAAGAGTTCCAAATTCATGGTGCAGCAAAATTTAACAAAGAAAAAATAATAAATATAATTTAAATTGATACAAATAACCCAATTTACTATAGAAAAAAAGAAATATAACTTAATTGTACTGTTTAGCTACAAAATAATAGTTTAATTTTTTTAGAAAAGCATTCCGTGTTTTTAAACACTAAATAAGTATCAGCATAGCTTCCTTTGATAGAAGGCCCTGCCCTAATAATATGGGAACGTCGCACTGGAGATAAAGATTTTGTAGTATAAGTAGTAATCAGACCAGCTAAAAGCATTGAATCGATTGCAAAGCTGGTGTGTTAATTTTGTTTTCCTAACTTTGATTTCAGTTTTATTAGATAATCTTTTTGAAAAACCTTTCGAAGATAATTCAATGAGATGTATTTCTGCTCCATTCCCGGCATTGACAGCAATAATCTTGGAAAAAGAAATGAATTTATTCAAATTCTTACAATGTCATTTGATTTTGAGCAGCAGAACCAGTGGCTACGTGCAATCCCAAGAAAGGAGTTGATTCCTTCAGAAAAAATTTAATGTGCGTTGAAAAAATTCTAACAAGGATGTATTGAGTTTTGTGGAGCGAATATCAGGACAAATATGGAAATTGGATGAAATGATAAAGATATATAAGCCTAATTTATGAGAAGAAGCGCTGCCCCCATTCTCAAATGTTCATGATGATGGACTTCGGTTCAATAAGTAAGGGGACGGATCAGCAACCAATGTTTCAACCGAAGAATACAAAGATGTATTCCTGACTACTAAATGTCAAAAAGCTGTTCTGTATAATTATTAACGATAAAGTTAGATAGTATCGGTTTGAATGTATAATGGGATGAACAATGAGAGTGTAATCACTGCTAAAATAGTAGACTATTGCATTCAAAATAATTCTAACAGTGGCTAATATTGCTCTGAACATTCAAAACAGAAGAATGATTCATTGATCAAAATCTAAATAAAACACGATACCGGTATTTTATATTGATAAATGTGATGCACATACAAACATAGTTTGATTTTTATCATATAATTCCAGTAAAAATTATTTCTGTTTCTTATATCTATAAGTATCTATTCAAATTATAATAGAATCTTGATTAAAATAGGTTGACAAGCATTTTTATTGGAGAAAAGTGAATCAGAATCATACAAGGTAGACCTACGCTGCAGGAGAGCACTATTTCACATACTCTGCTACTCGAAGGTGACATCACACCCTGATATCGATACTGTGAGATCGATATCGATACGCCGGATTCGATGTGAAATAGTGCCCTCCAGATCGATACTGTGAGTTCGATATACAAAGAGCAGAACAATGTAGCTTGCTAAGACCTAACACTTATCACGCCTTTTTCCGGAACTGAGTGTCCTGGTTGGTAGAGATACCGCCTCTGAAAACGAAAGCCCAGGCTGGAATCCTTATCACGGCCAATCTTTTTGAGGATTGAATTTTCTGATCAAGTAACACCCTATAGATAATAATTACATTGAAACATAAATAAAAATCAAACACCCTTTTTCAAAGGGTGACACCCTTTAGGTGAGTAACACCTATAGGGAGTAACACCCTATAGATAATAATTACATTGAAACATAAATAAAAATCAAACACCCTTTGAAAGGGTGTTTGATTTATTTATGTTTCAATGTAATTATATTTATGTTTCAATGTAATTTTTATTTATGTTTCAATTGTAATTATATTTATGTTTTAATGT
>CM029550.1:28433897-28441397 GCA_017141385.1 Sogatella furcifera
GTATCGCGTTAGCTCTCGAACAGTGAAGACGTACGTAGTGTAGAAGTAGAAGTAGAAGTAGTGAGTCAGCAGTTAGTTGTTCACAGTAAAAGTGGAACAAAAACATTGCATCAAAATTCGGTTAACAACCGCCGTATCTATGCCAGCTAAGTGACCTACTTTCGCGCGGCCTTGTATTTTTCGTTCGCGTTTCGCATTTCCGCGGTCGCGAGGGCCAATTACGAGGTCCTTCCGAAAAGTATGTTCGCAAATTACGGACAATGACAACGTCAAGTGGGAATTTGTTAAAAATACCCAGTTTTCTTGCGCCCGAGTTTGAAGAGCAAGAAAACGAGGAAGATAAAAACGACCAACACAACTGTGATCCAGTGTTCACCGGATCGTTATATAAAATCTAATAAGCTCCAATCTGCAGCAGAGACGGCGCTCTTCCTCGCCTGGAAGGAGTCGGATGAGAATAGGAAGCAGCTAGAGAAGAGCAACGCAGATCTTATGCGGAAAATAGAAGATTTGGAATCACGATTCAAGAAAATCGAACACAACATCAATATCCAACAGCCAAGCAGTCCAGTAGTTGTCGAGAACTACTCAACAAACGAAGAGGAGTTGGCAAAAGAGACAGAGTGGATCAGAGTTCGCAACAAACGTGTTACAAAGAAGAGGAAACTGAATAACACCTTGTCTCCTGAACCGAAGAAAGAGCCTGCTGGTAGTAATCGCCAGGTAAATAAAATCGTTGCAACTGAAACGTCCAACGTTAATGAAGAAAATAAAAAGAAAAAGGAAAAGTCACCTCCACCCATCATAGTAGACGGTATTAAGAGTTTGGATACTCTCTTGAAGAGCCTGAAAAAAGTGTCAGCAGCTGAAAATTTCAGGATAAAGCTCTTGAGTGAAGAGTCTTTCAAAGTAAATGCGATTGACTCAGAAGCATATCGTAATATTACGAAAGGATTGATAAATGATGGCCATAACTGGCACTCATATGAAAACAAACAGTCCAGACCAATAAGAGTGATGGTAAAAAAACTCCATCACTCCTGCAACACAGAATCCATAAAGGATGACTTGAAGGCAAAAGGATTGCAAGTATTAGAGGTAGTAAATAAGCTAAAGTGGAAAACCAAAGACCCATTAGACATGTTCATGGTTTCATTCAGTTCAGAGGAGAATATAAAAAAGTTTTTGAACTTGGAAATATTCTGGGTTGTAAAGTGAAGGTTGAGGCATTGAAAAAAAAACAATCTAATACCACAGTGCAAAAATTGTCAAAATTACAACCATACCCATAAATATTGTAATAAAGAAGCCAGGTGTGTCAGGTGTGCTGGTAAACATGAAACGAAAGATTGCCTGAAGCCCAGGGATGTCCTACCAAAGTGCATTCATTGTGGAGAAGGACACCCAGCAAGCTACCGCGGATGTGCTGTGGCAATTGAGTTACAGAAAATCAGGAACTCAAGTAGGGCAACCACAAAGAATTTACCATCGAGAAATGTAAATAATTCTCAAGCTCAAACTCCTATTAAGTCACATGCTGAAATACCAAATAAGAGAAGACTGACCTTCGCCGAGATCGTTTCCAATGAGAATAGGCAACAGATTAAGAAAGATGAAGGAGAGGAAAGAACCCAGAAAATTCTACAAATCATCCTAACCAAACTTGATAACCAGCAGAGAATTATTTCATACCTTCAGTCTCGCTTTGAGAAATTAGAGAATACGAGACAACATAAGTAAAAATGACTCATTCACTAAAAATAATAGAGTGGAACGCAAACGGACACTTACAACGACGACAGGAGTTGGAAGCAGTCCTAAACATAGATAATGTAGATATATGTCTTATCTCAGAGACTCATTTTACTAAGCAGTGTTACATAAAATTTAAAGGTTATAGGACCTATCACGCCCTACATCCTAGCAACGTTGCAAGAGGGGGTAGTGCAATAATCATTAGAGATAACTTACAACATAATGAAAAAGCTAAAATTGAAACTGAGAGAATACAATTAACAGGCATATCTGTACATACAATAAATTATAGATTTGTAGTTGCAGCTATCTACTGTCCACCTAGATATTCCATCAGAAAAGAAGAATATTTATCAATGTTCAACATGTTGGGAGCAAAATTCATACTTGGAGGTGATTTCAATTCAAAGCACACTCACTGGGGATCACGACTAACAACCCATAAAGGAAAAGTTCTTTATGAAGCAATGAGAGAGTCAGGATGTGAAGCTCTTTCAACCGGTAAACCAACTTACTGGCCTACGGACACAAGCAAGATACCTGATCTTATAGACTTTTTTATAATAAAGAATATTTCAGTGAGTTATTTTCAAATTGAGGAAAGCTTCGATCTCAACTCAGACCACTCTCCTATTATTCTAAAGCTGAGTGACACTATTTTACAGAAGCAAAGCTCTTATCCTACTCTAGTTAACATGCATACAGATTGGGATGGCTTTGCAAGAATGTTGGAGGAGAGAATTCATCTTAATGTGCCTTTAATAAATGCAGAGCAGATAGATGAGGAGTTGGAGAAATTTGTAACTGATATACAACAGGCTGCATGGTGTAATACTCCACAAACAAATAGAAGAAGAACAACTGGAAATAACTATCCAAGAGAAATAAGAGAAATGATTGCAGAGAAAAGAAGAGCTAGAAGAAAGTGGCAACAATCACGTTCTCCCCAAGATAAGAGATTGTTAAATAATCTAACTCAAGAGCTGAAAAAAAAGATACAATCTATTAAAAATGAATCGTTCAACAGTTACCTGAGCAGCTTAACAGGAGAAAAGAATACAGATTACTCTCTCTGGAAGGCATCTAAGAAAATAAAAACGCCAATCCAACAAATTCCACCTATCAGAAAGCAGAACAGAGAATGGGCTAGAAATAACAAAGAAAAAGCGCAGACATTTGCAGACCATCTTGAGAAAGTTTTCCAGCCACACAATGAACCTCAAGAAGAAGATGTAGAAATTGACGAAAATGTTGTGCAGGAAAATCAAGATATAACACATGTCACAGTGGAAGAAGTTAAAAAGGAGATAAAGCTTATCAGTGCAAAGAAAACTCCAGGATTTGACCTGATAACTGGCTTAGTCCTAAAACACCTGCCAAAGAAAGCACTCATCAAGTTAACAAACATACTGAATGCTTCATTCAGACTTAGATTTGTACCAGGAATATGGAAAGTAGCCGAAGTTATAATGTTGCTCAAGCCAGGAAAAGAACCACATGAAGTAGCTTCATACCGGCCGATTTCATTATTACCTGTGTTACCAAAGCTGTTTGAAAGAATATTGTTGCGTAGGCTCAAGCCAATAATCGAGAGTAAGCAATTAATTCCTAATCATCAGTTTGGTTTCAGAGAAAAGCACTCCACAATTGACCAAGTACATAGGATAGTTAATTTGATAGAGAAGAGCTTAGAAGAAAAAAAGGTTTGTGCAGCAGCTTTCCTCGACATAGGGCAAGCTTTTGACAAAGTATGGCATGAAGGTCTTCTATACAAACTGAAAAAAATGCTTCCTAAGCAAATCACAGAAATTTTGCAATCATATTTGACTGGAAGGTACTTCAGAGTCAAACAAGGAGATTCATATTCTGAGCTGAGAGAGGTAAAAGCAGGAGTACCACAAGGAAGTGTTTTGGGGCCAGTACTCTACCTTTTATTTACGAGTGATATTCCAACTATGGAGGAAAATACCACAGCCACATTCGCAGACGACACCGCCCTACTAGCAGTCGACAGCAGTGTTCATATTGCAACAGAAAAGCTCCAAAGATCTGTTGACAAAATTCAAGTCTGGACCAGAAAGTGGAGGATGAAACTCAATGAGGGCAAGTCAATCCATGTTAACTTCACCAACAAGAGAGTTGAGTACTATCCAATTAGTATAAATAGAATCAATATACCACATGCAAATTCTGCTAAATATCTAGGCATGACTCTTGATGCTAAGCTTCACTGGAAAGAGCATGTCAAGAAGAAAAAAGAAGAACTCAGCATAAAATACAAGAAATACTACTGGCTTATTGGAATAAACTCATCACTTTCAATACCAAACAAAGTGCTCCTGTACAAACAAATCTTCAAACCTGTTTGGACCTATGGCATTCAACTATGGGGCTGCACCAAACAGAGCAACATCACCATCATACAGCGATTCCAGAATAAGGTGCTCAGAAACATAGTTGATGCTCCCTGGTACGTGCGGAACAGCAACATCCATAGAGATCTGGGAGTCAACCTGGTATCCAGTGAAATACAGCGGTATGCAGAAAGTCATGAAGTACGACTCCACCAACACAACAATGTCGAGGCAATCCAGCTGCTGGACAATGAAGGATTGGTGCGGAGGCTCAAAAGAAGGAAACCATTTGAATTAGTGTAGTGCAAGTGGTGTTCAGTGAAAAAAGCAGAGCAGTGTTTGAGTGAAACATAGCTTAAGTAGTACAGTCAATAGGTGTACATAATATTTTTTATTATCAGTAAGAAATTCTATTGAGAATTTCACTGTATTTAATTCATGATTAGCAAGATAGGTTAGAACAAATTTGCTCATTAGTCTCAAGACTAGATAGCAATAGTACTTACAGAAAAAAAAAAAAATTTATTTACTATTCATAAGTTGTTTATTACACATGTTATTATCAATCCATATGTAATGATTGATCAACTGATATAACCATCCTACAGTATCATTACTTAAAAACTGGAAGCAATATCAACTTATTTGCTTCCCTTTTATTGTCACTATATAAGTTAACTTGCCAGTCATTCCATTCCTCATTCTTTTATTTCACCTGTTTTGGCTATGGTACGGTATCTGGGGTAACTTTTATCGACTTTAAAAATCAATTAATCGAACTCAGCAAGCATTCGATATATCAAATGTTGCCATTCAATATCGATATTGATAATCACTACCGATATCGATTTCCTTCACATCTGTTAACGGTTACTTTTTATTGAACTCAACAAAACCAGAAAAAATGAACTCAACTAACCAAGGATAAATAACGGCTACGGTACGGTATCTGGGGTAACTTTTATCGACTTTGAAAATTGATTAATCAAAATCAGCAAGCATTTGATATATCAAATGTTGCCATTCAATATCAATATCGATAATCACTACCGATATCGATTTCCTTCACTGAAAGAAAACATCTGTTAACGGTTATTTTTTATTGAACTCAACAAAACAAAAAAAAAATGAACTTAACTAACCAAGGATAGATAATTAACCTGGTAAATAAATAACCAAAATCTAACAAAACTAACAAAATTTACACTAAATAAATTAAACTTGGAATAACTTACTTGTCAAACCAAATATTCAATTTTTGAAAAATGTGTTTACCAGAGCATTTCTCATGAATACATGAGTATTGCCTTCATTCCTTATTTTACAAACAAATCGGATTGAATTCTCTCCTTCTATGTTGGTCCTTGTCAACTGGACGCAAATTTCACAATTTGGATTTTTGGAATTAGTTTTTTTCTTATAATAAAACACAATTTTGAGTAGAATTTAAATTGTTCAAACATAAAGATTTGTGATTTAAAATTCAATATTGTCAACAACCTCCATCTTGCAAAAACAGTGAAAAGTGAAGTATAAATTAATTTAATAAAGCATGTGATTTAAATAAAAAAGAATTATTAATATCAATAGTGATTATTGATATTGACATTGAATTGCAACATTTGATACATCGAATGCTTGCTAAGTTCGATTAATCAATTTTCAAAGTCGATAAAAGTTACCCCAGATACCATACCGTAGCCCGTAGTTTGTAATTACAAAAATTATAAATTGGGAAGTAGCAGCTACCTAACGTACTCCCTGGTTTTGAGATTTCAGATTGAACCAAGTTGGATTTATTTTACAGCTGATCTCTTTTATATGAATATATTTGCCGAGTTTAATAAAGATTGGTTAAAAGAATTTGAAGATGAAAATTATTTTGTAAAAAATGCAGAAAGGCGGATATCTGGTGAACAAATCACTTTTTGAAAGAAAATTATTTGTGATTTTTTCTTCATTTTGATCCATAGAATGTATTCCCAGAGTTTGGCACTTTAATTTTGGGACACTCTATATATTCCTATCAAAAGCTAATTAATGTAGGTGGAGGAAAAATGTGTGCATCACAGGACTAAAGTACTTTTTCTTCCTTCAGGGAGAAAAAGTTGCCCTTTAGCCCCTAGATGCACAAATAACTATTTTTAAATTATATCTTACCCTTTACACAGTCTCGTTATGAGTAGCTGAAGATTCAAGTGAATTATAAATGTATTAATTGAATTTTTTGATAAAATATACATCCATTAAAATTGGTAATTTTCGACATTAATAACAAATAAGCTGATAGAATTCTAATTTTATCTAGGCTAACAAATTCTATTTAGTGAATATTTATCCATCAATCCAGTTATCAATTCCACATAATTTATTCTTATATTTGGAGTAGTCGGTTTGATATTTGCAAGAATATAGCTGATAGAAGTCGACTCTCCATGAAGTCATCAATTCTCTTAACATCGAAAAGAGAGATACTGACAGATCCAAAGAAACACGAATGGAATGTGATGCCGCCTTCTGGAATGCAAGAGTCTATCAAGATAGAACTGGACCAAGATTTCTGATTCGATTTATTCCGTTTGATGTTCGAGTTGAGCGTGCGTTCCGACTGTCAACTAAAACAAGAAGGAAATCTTTTGTCACCATTCTGATAGCAATTATTCACAGTCAGGTAGGTGATTTGATCGATTGGTATTACCAGAATGTACAGGAATGACAAATGAGTTATTCCAGATCAGATACAGATTTTGACGAAAAAGAAGAGTTTGATCAAACTTTCTCATCAGATGTAATTGATGGTTAACCATCATTTATATTTCATAAAGTTATTACTTCAAAATGATACATTTTATAAAGAAAAACTAGGAATCAGCAAACTATAGAAATAGAAAACTTGTGTTTAGCTTTATGGCTCGAACTTCACAGATCATACTCATAAATACTCTAATAGGCTACATCACTTAGTGATCACTCTGCCAATATTACGAGTACACCTCATCACTTACTAATAAAGTTCAAAAAATATGTTCTGTATGTTTTGATTCAAATTTGTAGTTTATCACCAAAATATTGTGATTAAACGTACTTTAAATCATGAAGAATACACGATGGTATAGACCATAAAAACATGTAGGAAGAATAGGATCTGATAAATTATGTTTAGCTCCTCTTGGAATGAAGATCCTAAAATTATTTAAAGAGTTATTTAATAAATTAAGAAGAAAATTTACAGAAATTAGAATGAATTCAATTATTTTAAAATTACTGTTGGTTGTTATCAAGTACTTTTTCTCAAATATTGAATACAATTGTTAATATTCTATCGAATTTAACAAAAAATAATTTCTTATTTATAATCTTTTTTGTAGTTTTAATAATGAAAATACGATCA
>CM029550.1:28446397-28547742 GCA_017141385.1 Sogatella furcifera
TTAATGGTTCAGCAAGATTATAGATGAACTAATCTGGAAGATATTGAATTAAGTTTTAAACTACCTATGTCCAATATACTTTTCAAAGGTTACACTTCATATTAGCGTTTTACTATTTTTCAGAATTTTCGGAGTTTTTCTTAGATTTTTTGAGAACAAATTGGCAGAAAATGTTGAAATTAAGTAAACAGGTCCAAATTAGGTCTAGAAATGCTGTGTTCAATAAATTTCTAATCCCTTCTGAACGGAATTTGCAGGCGAGCAAAGCGAGCCTGTTTGTCTCAGCTGACAATGACAGAGGTTTTGCAGGCGAGCGAAGTGAGCCTGTTTGTCTCACTTACACTGCCTATACTGTCGGGGGTCCAGGGGGCGGAGCCCCCTGGCTAGGCGGAGAAGGCGAGCGAAGCGAGCCTACCGGCTAGTTCTGAATAAAATGGTGCCTGATTTGTCAGGATTCAATGATAAATAACTGAGATATGACTATTTTAATTTTAATTTCAACCTTTCACATTCAATATGGTAGTTTGGAAAAACTTAATGTGTAATACGGCCTGCGGCTCGTGCGTTTCTCCTGATGCAGCAAAATCACTCTTTGCGTACTGATACACAAATAACTATATTGTACTGTTGAAGGAGGCAAAATGGGTTTTTTACCTGATGTCTTTATTAATAGAATTATTTATTTATTTGCATGCATTCAATATTTCTCAACATGCTAACAAACAATGGAAGCTTGTTGTGGAAATACACAAAAATTTTGCCCAAATTTCATCCAATAGGCTTATTTTTTCGAGATTTTTCAAGTTTATATTGATTTTCCTTTATAATTTGCTACTGAATAATTATTTTAAACAATCAGAGCACATTTGAGACCAAAAAAAGTACGTCAGATGCTGTATTTTCAAAGTTGAACCACTCATAGAGAAAATGACTCCAGCTCGGTCAATATTGTTTGAAAATTATTAATTTTGTCTCAATCGAAGGAAACATTCTGACCTTCAATTTGAGCCCAATCAATATTTTTTTAACCAATATTGACCAAGCTGGAGTCATTTTCTCATCTTGCCTCATTCTATCAAAATAAACACTCACTTGAGAAAACTTTCACTCAAAGGTTGTTGCTCCTATTTTATATTCTCATTTCATAACATTACATGGTAATAGAATGAGCCACTTTCACCATCAGCTAGGTTTAGCTAGGCTTAAAATACCGGGATCAAATTTTCGAGTCTACGCTTCAAAACCTTTGGACAAAAAGAAAGCTCGCTCCGCTCAATTTGCGGCTGCCTCCGCATGCGCTTCCCTAATGGCTCAACTGTTTCCGATTTGTTACATTTCATAACTTACTAAGGCTATTGAATTCAATACAAAATGCAATCAATATAACTCTATACTCTAAGTTTAAATATAGTATGAATAAGTTTCCGCAAAAAAATATAATAAAATTTTATTACATCCATATATTTAAATTTGTTAGAATTTTTCAGTTATTCTTTGTGATTTTTTATGATCAAGTCGTCTTGAACAAGTACGTTTTTATTGGTGCATTGGCTGCAACGGATTTGTGGATAGTTGGAATAGGAACAAATGAAAACGGTAGCCTATATCAAAATATATTGAACATAACTATATCCTCACAAAAATGATTCATTCAGAATTGTATTAATATAGGTATTGATTAGATAGGTAAGATTTGTGGTTCCTATTTTGACAATTCACGGCAACCAAAGCATCAGAGAACTTGATCACGTGGACTCGACTGCAAAATTTATCATCAAGTTATTAAATCCATAAGTCAACTTCAAGAGTTTGCACGCGAGTTCTTCAGCACATGGGGCTTACTAGTGAATATTTATGGTTTTGATTGAAAAAGTGTTATAGTCCTAAAATAGTTTTATAATGTGAAATAGTAAATTTTGGCTCTAGTGGACATTCTATCCTGACATATTGTATTTCGAGATTAGTTCTCTATTCTTCTCAAGCATGAGAATCTTGAAATCATATTGTAGTCCAGTGCGTCAGATTAAGCCAAAAAAGTAAAAGTCGGAGGACCCAGCTGAAAATTCGCAGTTATGATCAGAAAATGGCGCTGGAGGAGAAAATTTTATAGGTACTTTTTTGTAGACAATAAAATTTTGAGAAGAATAAGACCAATTGCAACTTTGTATCATTGAATGTTTTCGAGGTACAATTATTTCATAGGATCAAGATTTTGAAATTTTTATAAAGTTTGCAACTATAAATTGAGTACATTATCGTATACCAAATCTCTCTCGGCGAAATTAATTTTCTTCCATTTGAGACCAATTTCACACTTCTATGTTTAATATTTTTTGAACTACATCGATTTAAAATAACCCTTACACTCCCAAAAACCACAAAAATTGCATATTATAACACAAAAACTTACTAAAAATATTTGGATAAGTTATTCGCTTATATTTCTGGAATTATGTTCCTGATTCGAGACCCTAGGCTGTTGTGAGCAATGTTATGAGACTAAAAATATCATAGGATTGAACAGCATCCTATGCTGTTTCACTTTTGAACTGAACGGTAATTTGGATTTTATCTTGTGATAGCTCATCGTTCTCAGCTCATGGCGGCAATATAAAATCATATATTGAATGTCAAATTAGATAAAAAACTTCAATTTTCAGATCTTGGAATTCAATTACTAACCATCTGAAAGAGGAAGAAGCCCACAGGTTGCGGTTGCCGTTTGGGAGTCACTCTAAATGTTCTGTTTTCAACGAGGAAAATTATTACATACAGTACCATTACAATCTGGGAATTGGAATTGTTTATCAAATTTGACGTATAATATATGAATTTATTCTGGGACTCTTGGGGACTTTTAGTATGTTATTCAGCGCCCTTTTCTGATCATATCTGCAAATTTTCAGCTGGGTCCTCCGACTTTCAAATTTTAATTCCGTTGCTTTATCTGACTGGACTATTGGGGGGGCAACGGGAATGTTTGGGGGGGGGGCAACTGCCTCCCCGTGCCCCCCCCAAATTACGCCTATGATTATCATCCCTCGCATTACCCATGACGCATGTGGACATCGTCTTCAATAAAAGAAATAGGTTACACATTTCCAGAACAATTGGGATATTTATCAAGATGAACTTTGCAAGAGAAAACTAATCATAAAACCAATAAAACTAATCAACCTATAATAGGCTAGTTGGATTGTCCTTGTCAACTCACATAGGTCAGTCCTAGCCTACATTAACTTTACCTGATTTTTAGTTTTACTACTTGCAAGAGAAAACTCTAATCAAATAACAAACAATAATACAACTAATCACCCTATGATATTTATTTGGTTATTAATCTATTGGCAAAAACACATTGGTAAGAAAGAACAGGCATAGCCCTTGGTATTTCCAACACGATTTTCTTTTAAAGTCCAAAATTTTAGGTTATAAGTCCAAATTTCTTCTCCAGCCGAAAGTTTCTACATAGATTAACTCACATATAGATCAGTCATACATTTACTTCAAGTTTAATTTCTAAAACATATAATGATATTGCAGATTCTAAGGCCGCTATTACCAATAACTACTAATACATCAGGCCCCACAACTGATCTAATGACTCTCTAGGGCTCTATAAAAAGGGGGTAGACGCACGGTCCGCCATTCTATGGTCAACTTCTAGCGCCAGGTTTGAATTCATATAAATATTTTTGATGATAGTGATGATGAACAGATGTTTATCAAGTTGAGTAAATGAATTAAGTTATTGTTTTGAAATCTTGGAGGTTGATTTGTCATATAAAATGGTTCATGTTGCTTAGCATCAAATTGCAAAAAATATAAAGATTTTTTATCATAAAACTGGAATAAAAAAATACAAATTTGCCAGATGCATGAAGATGAATCAAGGTTAAAATTTTGACTTAAAAATTGCCAGACTGGAAATTCGATGCTCTGTGAAGTAAGTATTATTTTTTTCTAACATAATTTTTATCATTAATCATATGTTTGACTGTCGAATTGAATGAATTCTAACTTGGCGCTATAAGTTGACCACAGAATGGCGGACCGTGCGTCTACCCCCTTTTTATAGAGCCCTAGGTATTGCTATTACACGATAATAGTTTTATGTCATATATCTATTATCAAAGATATTATAATATGTTCTCTATATGACATAGAATATGATCATTTGTAATATTTAGTTCATTACACGGTAATATTTCATCATCACAGATATAATATTTCATCATGACAGAATAGAAATATGTCATAGAAGATAGAACTATTATCGTGTAGACAAAGTTTGCGATAATCAAGCTTTATAGAGCTGAAAACCCGTTGAGAGTGAGCAAAAACCAATAATCATTATTATTGTAGAAAACCAGCTTTTGAAAATTTACCTAGAACAGACTTATGTGATTCATTATATTTATGGGGGAATAGTTTTATATTTCGAATTTTTATTCTTAAAAGCCATCAGCAGTTTCGTCGATTGTTGATTGTGATCACCACATGTGCTGCATTTAAGAGCTTACAATGTTCGACAATGACAAAGAGCGTTCATATAAATTTGAATAACAAATGCTTATCATCGAGGATATTAAATTAGACTCGCTTATCCTGAATTTAATCCCGTGTTAATCCAATTTCAACAGATATGAATATTTTATTATTGGTGACTTGTTGAACATCCTGAGAATGTTCACGTATCGTATCCGTTATAAAGAGCATCTTTTGTGCGGTACGTCAACCAGTAATTATTCTGATACAGCAGCATCAATCAAGTCTAGTAATAATAGAAAATGTAGACCGTAATACATAAACCCACCAAATTGTAACAACAGACAATGTTACGGGCACAAGATTGTTAGTTATTGAATTTCTAGGCTTTTGCGAAGTTCGTGATGTCATCTCATTCAAATCAATGGATTATTGGCTCTTCCAATGTAACGCAAGGCTTTCAATTTTTATTACATACAACCCAACCCAGATAAGTTCCATCTCGGAGATTCATTGACGTAATCTCAACACTTTTTCCCCACCTTCAAACAATTGATTGGAATTTGAAAAGGTTTGATTAAATTTTAGCCAATTGTGTGGCCACGATACATGGATATCGATACACGATACATGGTCCTTAACCACAAATAAAGAGTAGAATTGAAAAAAAATCTGGGTGTTTTAATTCAATTATTGTTAAAAAATTGAGTTTTTGAAAATCAGCCTTGAAGTTGATTTTGAAATGAAAAAATAATCATAGCGAAATAATGAGCTGGATTGCATATATACGCAATTTTTATTCAAAATTGTAGATGTATTGCGGCTTGCATATCTTCCGCCTCGATACGATCAATCCTTACTGTAAATTCAATGGTTCAGCGAGATTATAGATAAACTAATTTGGAAGATATTGAATCAAGTTCCAAACTATGTCTGATATAGTTCCCAAGGTTACGCTCATTATTAGCGTTTTACTATTTTTCGAAATTTTCAGAGTTTTTCTTGGATTTTTCGAGAATAAATTGGTAGAAAATGTCGAAATTTAGTGAACAGGTCCAGATTAGGTCTAGAAATGCTGTGTTCAATAAGTTTTGAATCGCTTCTGAACGAAATTTGCAGGCGAGCGAAGCGAGGTTGTTTGTCTCATCTTACACTGACAGAGGTCATGCAGGCGAGCGAAGCGAGCCTGTTTGACTCTCTGACACTGCTGATACTGCCGGGGGTCGGCGGAGAAGGCGAGCGAAGCGAGCCTGCCGGCTAGTCTCTATATATAAAAGCGAAATGACACTGATTCATTCATTCATTTTTTTAATATATTTTTTTATTGCGGATGATGCCCACATAAGCATTTTAGCTTGTGCGTGGGTAATGGATCATGAGTGCGAAGGTGATTGATGAGGTGAAAAACAGCCATGCCACTGGGATTCGAACCCAGACCTGCGGCAGTGCTAGCGGACTGAAGGTTGTGACGCCCTAGCCCACTGCGCCACCGAGGCCGGCAATTCATTCATTCATTCATTCATCTCCAGAACTAAAAAAACAACAAAACCGAATTCGTTCAAATTTGGCACGCATGTTCAGTTGTACGTTTAGACGCGCGCTAAGAACGGATTTTAAAAACTTTTCAATGATACGCCAAATATTTGAGTTTTTCTATAGTTTTTCGGCGGTTTCTTCATTTTTTCCAGAACCAATCGGTAGAAAATGTTTATATTTGGTGGGCAGGTTCAGATAAAGTCTAGAAATGTTTGAGTTAAAAACGTTGTTGAAATATTTTTGAAGCCGTTCAAGATTACACCAGTAATCAGGTTTTCAAAATTGTAGATGTATTGCGGGTTGCATATCTTCTGCCTTAATACGAAGAATCCTTACTGTAAATTCAATATTGTTCAGCGAGATTATAGATGAACTAAATTGGAAGATATTGAATCAAGTATCAAACTATGTCCCAAGGTTACGCTCAATATTAGCGTTTTACTATTCTTCGGAATTTTCAGAGTTTTTCTTGGATTTTTCGAGAATAAAATGGTAGAAAATGTCGAAATTTGGTGAACAGGAAGATATTGAATCAAGTTTTGAACTATGTCCGATATACTTCCCAAAGCTACGCTCAATATTAGCGTTTTACTATTCTTGGAGTTTGTCGTAGATTTTTCGAGAACCAATTGGCAAAAAATGATTAAATTTGGTATTCAGGTCCAGATTAGGTCCAGAAATGCTGTGTTCAATAAAATGTCAATACCCTTCCGAGGCAACGCCTGTAATAAAGTTTTCTAATGTTTAGAATCTGCACTTTAGTTTCGTTTATTTCATGGAAACTACTGAACTAAATATGTTCAAATCATATACTAGGTTGAACTGAGGTAATAGAACAACTAATTCAGAACTATTACCCGCAAGAACCCTATGTCAGTGATGAATGATGATCAAAGCAAATCTATTCTAATGGAATTTGCAGGCGAGCGAAGCCAGCCGGTTTATCCCAGCTGACACTAACAGAGGTTTTGCAGGCGAGCGAAGCGAGCCTGTTTGACTCACTGACACTGCTGATAATTTCGGGGGTCCAGGGGCTTTCTTAATTTTTTCGAGAACCAATCGGTAGAAAATGTTGATATTTGGTAGGTAGGTTCAGATAAGGTCTAGAAATGTTAAAATATATTTGAATTCCGTTCAAAATTACGCCAGTTATCAGGTTTTTTTTTAATTGTAGATGTATTGCGGGTTGCATATCTTCCGCCTTGATACGACAAATCCTTACTGAGATTAGAGATGAACTAATTTGGAAGATATTGAATCAAGTTTCAAACTATGTCAGATATACTTCCCAAGGTTATGCACGATATTAGCGTTTTACTATTATTCGAGTTTTTCTTAGATTTTTCGAGAACAAATCGGCAGAAAAAATGTTGAAATTTGACTCACTGACATTGCCGATACTGTATGGGGTCCAGGGGCTAGGCGGAGAAGGCGAGCGAAGCGAGCCTGCCGGCTAGACTATATCTATAAAAGCGAAATGGCACTGACTGACTGATTCATTCATTCATCACCAGAACTAAAAATCTACTGAACCGAATGCGTTCAACTTTCGCAGGCATGTTCAGTTGCTGGACTGTTAGACGCGCGCTAAGAACGGATTTTAGGACCTTTCAAGGATACGCTAAATATTTAAGTTTTTCTATAGTTTTTCGGCGTTTTCTCAATTTTTTCGAGAACCAATCGGTAGAAAATGTTGATATTTGGTAGGTAGGTTCACATAAGGTCTAGGAATGTTGTGTTAAGATATTTTTGAATTCCGTTCAAGATTACGCCAGTAATCAGGTTTTTCAAAATTGTAGATGTATTGCGGGTTGCATATCTTCCGCCTTGATACGACCAATCCTTACTGTAAATTCAATGGTTCAGCGAGAATATAGATAAACTAATTTGGAAGATATTGAATCAAGTATCAAACTATGTCCCAAGGTTACGCTCAATATTAGCGTTTTACTATTCTTCGGAATTTTTAGAGTTTTTCTTGGATTTTTCGAGAATAAAATGGTAGAAAATGTCGAAATTTGCTGAACAGGTCCAGATTAGGTCTAGAAATGCTGTATTCAATAAGTTTTGAATCCCTTCTGAACGGAATTTGCAGGTGAGCGAAGCGAGCCTTTTTGTCTCAGCTTACACTGACAGAGGTTATGCAGGTGAGCGAAGCGAGCCTGTTTGACTCACTGATACTGCTGATACTGTCGGGGGTCGGCGGAGAAGGCGAGCGAAGCGAGCCTGCCGGCTAGTCTCTATATATAAAAGCGACACTGATGACACTGATTCATTCATTCATTTTTTTTATTGCGGCTAGGCGGAGAAGGCGAGCGAAGCGAGCCCGCCTGCTAGTAATCTAATATTCATATTACAATAATGGACTGTCTTATAACAGACTGCAGATCTGTAGTCAAAAATTGTTTATAGTATATAAGTAATATAGTATATAAGTGATATAGTATATGAATTACAACCATCGCATATCGTATTACCTCCCAGCAATGAGGATTGCCTACCCTGATCATTCAAATGCATTGCTAATTATCCGTCAAATCAAATTTCTATTTGACGATACACAACTGGTACTGTAATGTAATAATGATTCACTACTATTACACTAATATTACTGTTACACAGTATCAGTACTGTAATGCTGTGATTTAATATATAAATTATTACATCATCTCCAAACGTTTTCTCCATTACTCGGTTGTAATCTGTCTCCATTATAGGAATCTGTTTCAGATTCAACTGATACTTGTGATATAACATTGCGTACCATGACTGAAAGTTAAATGAAATCATTCTGATCTTACAATTAAAAGATATTGTTCTTCGATTTCAATGCAGTACAGTATTGTAAAATGTTTTTTTAGTGTCTACCAGTTCTCACATAACCTCCTACTATTTCGCTATATTTCTCAAACTATTTTCTAAGAATTAATAAAATTATTGCAGTGTCTTCTTTATTTATTCGGGATTGTGCATGATCTGAATTTTTTTCTGAGTTTTCCTTCAATATTCTGTTGATCCCGCATGATCTGATAAATGGACAAAGAATCAGATCGAGTTGCGCGAAGACAGCTAATCAGGTTTGTTTGTGATTTCTGATCGCGCCCTCACGGTCACAGCACACAGCACACCTGGTCCAGATATCAAGATCGAGATAGCAATGTGGTCTCGACTCTTGTAGGGAGTTGTGTCACCGACTGAATAAAACAGAAACTGAGTCTTGTTGAACAGCACCTCGTGGGAACAACCATTGGAGATCCAGTCGATAAGATTCGTTCTATATGTGCCAATAAAGTGTCCATCTTATGTCTACGAGTATGACCAACTTCGACACAATTCTTTCAAGAACTTCGAGATATTCACGTGGAAACACTGTGTTAAACTTAAAAGCAATAGGAATCCACTCACAACTTCGAGAAATCCACCACAAATACACCTCCGACTCCACCTCTGTATACTTGTTTCGTTGCAGCAAGATCAAATGCAGCTGGAAATTAGTCCAATCACGACATCTCGAAAAACCTGAACGAATTTTTACAAGGTGTATCCTGATTTTGATCTCGTTGTCACCGATGTTCTTCCGTCAATTGAAAGTCCTCCCTATAGGATTGAGATGGCATTCTGACAAGAAGATATGTGCACCTGTATGACCACCTCACGTGTGGTGTTTTTAGCCTAAAATCGATTACTAAAAATCCAATTTTCCGTTTTATTATTGAACATAATTATCGCTATCATGCAATTATTTACATGTATATCATGCAATGTATATCCTGTGTATCTGTAACAGGAGATAGAATTGGAATCTATAACAAAGTAAAAAGGTTACAAAGTACTTCCGAGTTTCATAAATCTAGATAGATGCGAATCTTATATTTTTATTTTCACAATTTTCATGTTTTAAAACATTGAAAATTGAATTTATCGGTTTGGCTTGAATGATTGATTTCATCATATTGGAAAGAGTTTAGATAATATTATTCTTAAATTGAATTTTTTAAAAATTTTAAAAATCATCTTTTCTGAATTTTGTACATTTGAAAAGAGAAGCGAAATATTTGCTTTCCATCATCAGCACCAATATATAATCGGTAATGATTGTCATCATTTGAGGAGCGAAGATTAAAAGGGGAGGTGAGGTGAGTCATGACATTTGTTGGTGAGTCAGGTACTTTGCAGTTTGCGATCATCCTCTCATTTATCAGTTAACGAACTAAAAGTAACCTGCTTGTATCATTTCCGTTGTCAAAAGGAGTTGACCATTTTAAAGCATTTCAATGTTCTGCTGTAATGATCAAGGCAAAAGTGTCCACCTTATAAGGCTTTCAACATTTTTTGGTCTGAATTTGAATAACAAATATGACATTCAACTGACATAATTCAGCCTGTCATCCAATTTTCTCTCAAATATGAGACCGGAATGACAAAGTTATGGGTGTCATGGAAATTTTAACTCGGCACATTGTCAGCTAGATTCGTATGTTTCATTCTAGATTCATTTTCATCAGCTCATCGTATGATAAAGTATCAACACGTTTAAAATAGTTGAAGGTAATATGTCACTTGATAGAAATGTAAGTATTAAAATAGAACAAAGTTAATGGAGTAATAGAATATGAACTCAACTTGAAACGGAAATTATATAGTATCGTTTTGAGAAGTCTCATTGTCCGTTCAAGATCCTGTTATCGGATAAACCAAGCAATTTCCTAATTATAATAAACTTTCATGTTCAAAATATATTTTTCTTTATTCGATTCGTTGAGGTCAAAGACTAACAGCTTATACAATCCTGGAGTACCATACTCCCAAAACCAATTATCGTACAATTCGTTCAAATCTTGCGAAAATTCCTCGACACAATAATTTATTAGTTTATTATTTAATATTAAAATTAAATACTGATTGCACGAATTGCATCGGAAGCATCATTGATCTTAGATCAGTAATATAGTCTGTCCAAGTGTCCAAGTAAAGAAGACAATCAGTCAAAATCCAGCTCGGTCAGTATTGATTCAAAAATTATAAATTTGGTCTCAAATTGTACAAAATGTTCTGTTCTTCAATAATTTGATATCAAATCTATAATTTTTTAATCTATTATTGAACGAGCTTGAGACAATTTCCCATCTTGTCAGAATGTCTTTTTTGCTTGGAAACACTATACTAACGATTTATAAAGAAGTCACTTCATTAATTTGCGCATTGATCCATTTTATATGGTATAAATAAACTCTAGTATTTATCAAAAAATAATTTTTCCAACTAAGATAAAAGCACCAGTAGTGGCCATGTTTAAGGATTTTTTATAGTTTATGCCGAATTGTGAGACCATTTTATCAGCTCATTCAAATCTGAAAAAGAATGTAGCCCAGATCCTTCCTGATTGACCTATTCCTTGAAATTGCGAATATGTCAATTCACAAATGAATTATCAAATTTTTCGTGAAACTCAATTTAGATTCTAAAGTGGCCACTATGATTCAATAGAAGCCAGGCACTGATTCTATAGTGTCCACATGATGTTTTATGCTCATTGGCAAGTCAATTTCTCAAGCTGCTTGTTGCAATTATCCAAGTAAGCTAATTTTTCATTCCATACATTGATTATAACTCCAGAAATAATAATAGGTTTTATTAAAATGAGTTGAATTGGTAATGCATTGTTGTTTATTACAAGCCACAAGAAAAATGAGGTTAAACCAGAAAATAGATATTGTAAAGTTATTTTTCCTCTGTAACCTATTTGAAACAGTCTAAGGAGAACATAAATTCAAATTAAACCAACTTTTACAACAATATCTACAACTTCTACAACAATTTCTATTGGGTGGCCACTACTAGATTATTCATGGTTTCTTGCTCTAGTAGTGGCCAGTCTACTTTTACGCCGAAATATTAACTGTATTTGGCTAGAAACCTCTGAATATCATCTAGACATTCTAGAGAATGATTATAACACCAGAAATAGCGAAATTTACAGAATTTCTAGTCATAATGCAAGGATTTGTATACATGCCTTCTTACTGAAACTGCTAAGAGAAAACTGAACTTCTTCCTGAAACCACGTATTCGAGTGGAATAGCGACAATGAATCTCTCTCAAAAATCTCAAATGATGCTCTGCAAGCTCCTAATTGAACTATTTAGCTGCTAAATAGTATAAGCTAAGTCTCTAGCAGGTTTAGGACTCATTTCAAGCCATCAAATTCGTGTTTTGAAGAAAAAAAACCATTCAAGTGGCCACTACTGAAACAGTGGCCACTAATGGTGCTTTTCCCTTACTTTATATACGAATGACTCCAAACAGCATCACATTTCCAATAGAGTACTTTTAATTTTAAATTGATAAATCTCTGAATGTTGTTATACTCTCATATAATTGACATCCTACTGGTATAAAAATAATTTACAGCCTCATTCCGATTTGAGATATGAATTTTATTATCAGGCTATCTCGAAGCTAATGTTTGATGGAGATAGCTAGTTGGAATTCAAAAATATATTGTTGAGCAAATGCGGTAATGACCAGCGGGGGAACATTCATGTTTTAAGATGTCTGTGGTCATCAATCGCGTTTTCTAGTCAACATCTTCTGTGGGATTCATATCTACGTTTAGTTGTTTGACAGACAGAATTTTATATTTGAATCGATTTCGTGTAGCTGAAGTAGAAAGATATTCGATTATCGGTTCAAATTTACGATGATATTGTCCAACCTACATATATATTGTTAAAAGAATAGTGCAGAGCTTTTTAGAAGCAATCAAAATAAAGCATGGTTTGGGCATTACCAGTAGCTTAATTGGTTCTTCAACGCCATTCATAACAACGGCCCTCCCCGAATGTGGCTACAAGTCGATTGCAAACGCTTATTATATTATTCATTCATTCATTAACGAGAACGATAATATTATGCAAATAGAATATTGTCCTATTATAACAAAGACTTGGTTGTAATAATTTTTAGGTGCTAAATTAGTGCACCAAAAGCCGGCAGGGAAATATAGATTTTACTTTATTGCGGCGGTGTTCGGAATTTTTAATTGATTCCGCCTACTTACGCTCGCTCTAAACTCATGGCGTTGGTTATAAATTTGTAAGTCGATTTTTCAGCTCCATCTTTTGTCGCTGTGGAAGCTGATTATCGTCAATTTTATTGGTCCTTTTAATCTAGCAGTTTGGAAGCTACCCTATCTCCTTATCTTATCATAAATGATCAAACTATTTTCTCAAGTGTTTGTTTATTCTCAGACACCAGAAATTTTAGATTTTTCTATGAGAACTTAACTCGTATATGTTAGCACATTGAAGCCACTGTTTGTGTTTAGGAAATTGTTGCTTGATACAAATTGTTCAAGGAACAATACATTCTTGATCAATAATCGAATTATTTGGTTCTAAAATAATACAAAGCCTTTCTTCTTGCTGGTGCAGAATAAATTTTTAAGGACTTTCATATCCAGCAATCAATTTTCTGAGCAATACAGTAAGTACTGAGATTTAATGTGATGAAATTTATATTGTATTGGATGAAAATAATGTAGGCCTATCCGAAGCACAAAATCAAAATAGGCCTACCATTCATTAACTATTCTCCTTTAACTAGGTTCGTATGAGAGCAGACATGTAATAATTTGTTCATTGTTCATTTTCAATCGACCACTTAAATTACAGCTGCAGGTATAGCTGACGTCAAAAAGTTAGGCGGTTTCGTCTGCTCCATGTGCGCTCCAACAACTGATGTTATTTATAATTAATGATGGAAAAAATAATCAAAAGGCAGCTTGTACATTATTTGAAAGCAAAAAAATTTATTCGCCCTAGCCAGTTTGGTTTTCAAGAAGGCAAAAATACAGAGGATGCTGTTTCGTTGCTAGTAAAAACTTTAACCGATAATTTTAGTGTTGGTAAGAAATCTATTGCAATATTTATGGATCTCACAAAAGCATTCGACACAATTCCACTTTCTAAACTATTGGGAAAGCTCAATTGTATTGGAATTCGAGGCTTGCCCTTGAATCTCTTCTCAAGTTACCTAGGAGGGCGATCTCAAATATTATCAAATGGTGGTAAATCCAGTACTGAATATATTCTCAACTATGGTTTGCCACAAGGTACGGTCCTTTCTCCAATCCTATTCATAGTATATATTAATGATCTATTGAACATGAACTTGGATAACGGTCAAGCAATTTCATTTGCCGACGACACTACATTAATTTTTTCTGGTGAAAGTTGGGAAGCCGCTCGGATTTCAGCCGAGAAGGGTTTTGCGGAGGTCAAAGATTGGCTTGACAATCATACACTTACATTGAATTATAAAAAATCTTCTTCTATGACATTCACACCGAATGCTGCTACTCAGACAGTGGAACAACTAACTTTGAAAATTCACAAGTATGGTTGTGATGAATTGGGTTCCTAAGTTTCAGTCTGCGACTGTCCTTCACTAGATGACTTCAAGTATGTTGAATATTTGGGAGTAATGATTGACCAACATTTGAGATGGGATTCCCATATACATTCGTTATGCCATAAAACCAAATTTCTAATAAATAAATTCTATAGAATAAGCCAACTGAAACTCCCGCAGCTCGCCAAAATGACATATTTCGCTTATGCTCAATCTGTGTTGCAATATAGGATAAGAGTTTGGGGAGGTGCAGCGGAAAGACATATTAGTAGGGGTTTCAACCTGCAAAACCATATAATAAAAGTTGCACTTAACAAGCCTCGGCTATACCCGACCAGGACACTTTTTCAGGAAAGCAAAATACTATCTATCAAACAGCTCTATTTAAACCGAACATTATATCTAACAAAAAACAAGAATCTCTTCAATACCCGAATTACTCCATATAATACACGCCGAATTTTTAGAACTTCTAACCTAATAGAAACCAATCTGAGTGTTTGTAGGATGCAATTTATTTGGGTGGCTCGTTGGAGGAGTGGTAAAGCGCCGGTCTGATAACCAGGTGGACCCTGGTTCAAGTCCCAAGCGGGGAAGCAATTTTTGACCACAGCACAATCACATAAATACGGCCACCCCGTCTTTCGGAGGAGACGATAAGCCGTCGGTCCCGACTACATAAAAAAAAGTAGTCGTCATCTATCATCCATTTCATTACCCACGCACAAGCCTAAGAGCTCATGTGGGCTTCACCCTCATAAACATACAAAACAAACAATTTCCCTACAGGTGCGAAAAGCTTGTAAATATCATTCCTCATGAATTGGCAACTCTGCGCCAAGTAAATTGAAGAAAGAAACCACCTTATGGATCAGAACATCCACTGACATCTTAGGTAATGTAATACATTAGCTTTATGGGTTGAATTTCTCTCACTGTTCCTCCACTGAATCATAGCCTATAAATCATTTATATATATTTTTTCTATTTTATAAATTACACCATTTTTAATCTTTGTTTCTGCTGTGTTGTCTAGTCTAAGTTCTTTATTCTGTATTCTGTACAACTTTACTATGATCACTGTCTTACCTATATTTCAATTTCTTTCTTTTTACATTCTACAGTATTTTATTGTATTTTTTCCAATCTTGTTATAATAATTATTTTCTAGTTATTCAAGTAAATCTAATTCTTTATAAGCTCACGAACAGACTTGAAGTCTTGTGAGCTTTACATTCTCTTGTACATTAATTTTTTATTTTTACATTGAATATAGTCAATTTGATTCTTTTTTGTAATATTGTACAAAGAATGAATAAATTTGAATTTGAATTTGAAATAATTAGAGTCGTCATTCAGCTATGCCTAGATGATTGCTTTGAAATCAAAAGAGACAAAAGATGCTTACAGCAGCTAAGAAACTGCTTAAATTTTTGATTGTAAGTTATAATGAATTTTAGACTACGCTGGCTGGCCTGGCGTGACCCGACGTGTTTGATGTCGGTTGAGCAGACTGTTCTCTGCTGAAGTGTCGGTGATGGAAGTGGAGGGAAAGTCAGCTGATTCAATCGTTCCCCATTAGTCGGGGCGCCTTTGCATGATGTACGTCGAAAGCGAAGAGCTTTATGAGTCTTCGTGATGGAGTTGAACTATACTTGAATCAAAAGTGTGCTGGGATACATCATTGATGTAACCTTCGGATCGGAATACGTCGTATTCGGTTTATTATATTATTATCGTACATATATTATTTTTCAAGAACAGTGGTGTGCTCTGGCCCATATCTCTGGTTCACCACATCTATTCATGTTTACCACAATAAATAGAATTGTTATTCAATAATTATTTAAGATCACAAAGAATCCAAGTGGTGTTCAACAAGTAAAGACTTGGAAAACGACCGTAATGAGCTATTTTCAGTAATACCTTAGACTGCGTACTATTACTGTGTACATTGTCTGTGGTAATACAGTCCTAATAACTATAAACTATTGCTTCTCGAATAAAGAATTTGCGCTGTATTTAATATCATATAATACCCACATAATAATTACCAAATAAACTCTAGGATTGTGAATAGAAAAGAAAGTTGTAATTCTCGAAGTCTTTTTTGTTATTATCGTTTGCAAGTGAATAGTCATTTAAATTTATCTCGTACTATTTATAAATGGTTTGCAATATTAATAGAGAAAATAAGTCTTTCTCGAAATAGAGAATTCGATAAAAAATTATGCATATGGCTTTTATTGGTGGTGCGACTCTTGGTGGTAGGTTCCTCCTCACTACTATATTTTTGGTCTCCCATTCAAGAGCAGTCTGTAATTCAACTTTTCGATCACTGAACCACCGCCCTTACCGGGCGATCAATTTATCACACCAATATACCAGTGTAGTATGTTTGTTTCTATGACTGGTGGGTAATCTTGAACAAATATGACTTGTAAGGCATAGTTGTATGTTGTATCTTTATTTGGACAAGAGATCAATGGAGTTGTTGATCTTGGTTGTTTAGGTTACCGCACCTCAAAAATACGGTGAACGGTAAGTTAGTTGTGATAAGAAATCACTAGAAATTCGAAAGGTGGCCGGTTGGGAGAGTAGCCCTGATTACCTTGCTTGAAGAAAAACTTGGACAGTTGAAGTCCTTGGTGAAAAGTCCAAGGCTGAATTGAAGAGAACAAACCAAAAATAACCAGAAGTTTTGTAGGTTTTTGCTTACCCCACCTAGATATTAATAAGAGTTGTATTTATTGTATGTCTCTTACTAGGAGTGCCTGTAACTGGCCACTCCATCACACACTAGATCCAATACAGATTAGAGAAATAGGGTAGACTGTAGAATATGTCTCAGTGGCAAGCTTAGAGAGAAGGCTATAATTGTATTAGAGGTGGGAAAGAATATAAAGAACAGTCTATTTCTTGTCATACATTTCACCTATATTCTACTAGATTTATAGGAATCACCATTAAGTGGGAACTTCTCTCTGTTTTGGTTCTCTGATGACCTAAAAGATTACTTTAGGCTCTCAAATGGATTATTTTCAGAATTGAGTTAAAATTTGTGAGTTTCGAATGTGATAAATATCCTCTTTTGATGAAAATTCCTCGAAAATGTCACATACTTATAATGTTGAGGAGATGAGACATATTGATAGTAGACTTGAAATTTATTTTGAGCATAAGTCTTTGAATCTAAGAATAAAAACTTTTCTCACCAAAAAGAATAAAAAATGATTTAATAGAACGCATAAAAACGAACTCAATTATTGATTTAATATAATATTGATTAATATAATTATAATATATATGATATAATATAATATAATTCACTCAATTTACAAGTAATGAAATACCTATTTGAATATTTCTGATTTTGAAGTTCCTATTCAACTATTGTCTTGAAAACTCATCACCTCACGGATCACTTTTCTGAACTATATAGTTCACTAGCTCTGAAAACTTCAAGATATTCCTATCCTAATACCTTATTGACAAGTTACAGTTTACAAATAGGCTGGCGTCCTCAACTAATTTTTGCTCCCTCGACTGGAACGATTTATGTTTTCAATTTAATTTTTTACAAGAAACGGAGGGAGGGTGTTCAGCTGGTCTCAGCATTTTTGATGGTTGCAGCATCCCTCTCCAAAAATGAAACGGAAACAAATTCCTTGGAGAGATGTCGTCACCCACCCCTGGGCACCTGTTAGTGTTACACGCGTGGGAAAAGAAATATATCAGCCGACAAAGATGACACAAGATCAAAAGTCGAAGAAAAAGTGAGAGATCGGAAAGATTCGAGGTCTTTCTTGATGTGAAGATTTTTTACAGCGTTTTTCTGTATTATTGTGAATGGAAAGAGTATCGATCATACTTTTCCGACCCTCCCCAAAGTGTCACGGATTAGTAAAGTATACCTCTAAAAGGTTCTCCACCTTCACATCACATATTCCATGGTCATTTTTCCTGTTTCATAATTCCATTCTCATCCATTCATATCCAACAAGATTTATTCAAAGAATATTTTTAAGTTCAGAGTCAACTGTAGGTGTGGATGTAGTTGAAGAGATCAGATATAATACAAAAATACATTGACGTTTTAAATGGTAGGTTTATATTTTCGTGTGTAGACTGTATAATTGTATACCTGGTGTAATGGTATAGCAGGTAAGTGCCGGTATAAAGTTTATCTATCAATTAAGATTATCTTTCTGTAATAGATTTACTATCATTCTTATTAAGTACAAATAAAAAAGGTACAAATAAAAAAAGATGATTCGGTAATATACGAGGTTTGTAAGGAACACATCTGAGTGCGGAAAATTATTCGTAGGAATTGTGTCATAATTGGATGACGCTTATCAATCTTTCACAAAACTCTGATGAGCCGGAAAGATCATGAGTTATCAATTTCATAATAAGACCATTCATTACAGGTCTTACATTTTTAGTTTCTCATTTCCCTCTTACGAATAGAAACAGTGTCTTTCACTTCTAGAATTTAGACAATATGAGTTTTGAGTTATACTGTCATAGGATTCTGTATCTTCTTTCTACAGCCTGGGTCTATCTTTACAGCCTGGGCCTCCCGCATGGAGGTTTCTAGATTCTTCCTTTTTTTAAAGAAATTTGCATAGAATGATACACGTCCTATTCGGACTAGAGTGTTTCAAACAAAACATAGCCTATAGCTTTCAATTCCACGATGGGCGGAAAAGTATTGACAATGGTCAGGTTTCATTCACAGTTCTCTCTTTTATCCTTTTCAATGTCTTATATTATTTTTCTCTACTTAGCAATGCTTTTTATACTGAGAGTCTCCTCAAGCTTTCAATCTATTCTATTTGTTGTACGGAAACAAGAATTCGAAAAGTCTTTTAGGAGTGTTGAAAAGAATGTTTGAGCACAAGACAAAGATTCTATTATTCACCACCATTCTGGTGGCTAAAAAGTCTACTGTTACTTTCATTTTCTAACTGGGATTGATTCTCTAGTTGAAACATTATTGTAGGTTATAGGGTATAGGTATAGGTTATAACTTTTCTGGTTCTGTCAAATCGGTATAACCTTATTTGAAATAAGCTTGGGGTAGAACGTAGAATCAACGTAGAGCAAGTCTGATTGTAATATGACAACAGTGATTCGAACATTGGGATTCTGATTCCAGATGGTGTATCACTCTAATCGAAATTGCAAGAATGATTTATAAAAATATAAAAATAGGCCTAGTGCCATTTGTTCGATTGAAATAAGAATTGAAGTTGAATAGAAATCTTCAATTATTCTAGTGCAATTTGTATGGTTGAAATTAAAGTTGAATCAAAATATTTAATGATTTATCGGAAACGATGCTTGTGACTTATTTAGACGAAGCATCTTCCTCCTCACATCAATTTCACTCTCCAAACTTTCTTTTATTTCTTCCTTGATCTAAACCAACCCTTTTCCTCTTCCACAATATTCAACTGGGAGTGCGTCTGAAGTATTGTCAGCCACATTCTTGTGGACTTGGAGCACCGACGACTTTGGTAGATCGTCTCTTCTGAGATTTAAACTTTAGAAAAGAGAGGAGGAGGCATGGCTGATTGTAATGATGGAGTTAGGGAAAGGAGGAAGAGGGGATAACAGGTGATTCGAGTTGGAGATTTTCTTGAGCTGGACGGACAGAGAAGAGAGTGAGGAGTGAGTGTGTTGCGGCGGGCGAGCGACTATGCCTCAGCGGGGGACTCATTTCAATATGAATACTCGAGCGCTGATGAGACTAGATAACAGGCGACATAAGCCCTCTGCCTCGGCTACTTTCCCGGCTATAAATTAACTCTGTGAAATATTAACAACGGCTCGCGTCTCTCAAAACTCGAATTCCATCGTCGAGACCGGACAAAATCAAATCCCGCATCTCTGAAATGAGAAATTAAACTACTGCGTAAGCCCACTCCGATCATTCTAAACAGATTTTCTTCCATCTTTTATTATGCTGGGTGTGACGTATGGAATATTCGATGCTGAGAGTGAGATTCTTTCAAAATAGATAAATTCATATGAATTAGTTTGGATTAAATTGTAATTTTAAGAATGGTTCAATCGGGAATTAATCTACTTGATAAAAGGTAATTTATCGAAGGAATTTGGCTGATTTTCAATCTGAGATATTTTCTTCTACTTTGGGGGAAAATTTACTTCGTGGCAGCTTATGCTCTATTAGGCCTATATTTTTATAATTCATGCTAGTCAACTCTAGCTCACTCATTGTTATAGATTGTAAAAATTTTCAATTTGAATTTTATTCTGTGGCTTGAGTTGGACATGGCCATGGAATTGCAGCTCAAGCTAATTTATTATAAGTTACTTCTAGAATAATGATCTGATCAATCAGATCATTATTCTATTAGACCATTATTGATGCAGAATGTGTTTTGGCATCGCTACCTAATTAAATAACGGGAGCTATGGTTTAAGACATTTTTATTCATGATTTGAAAATAAGAGTGACAAAAGCTTCAAATACACTACAGATTAAAATTTTTGTCGTTTCAGCTTGCATTCCAGCCCTTTTGATGAAGGAAGACCCACCCATCATAAGATTTTATCAGTAGAGTAACTCACAAGGATTATAAATTTTCCAACACACATAAATGGGGATATGAAATAGCCACTCAAGAGGCTCTTGTTGAACCGGAATATTCTACAGCAATAACAATGACCTTCCAATCTACCCGAGGAATGACACTGCTCACCAGAGCCGCATACCTCAAGGTATTCTAGGTCAAAGCATGAAAATTATGAAGAAGAGTTGATTCTGTAATCAAGTGTTCGACATTTATTGAACTTTTGTGTTATTATTAATATTTTATTTTTCTATTACTTTCTAATTCGAATGTTGGAATTCGTGTGACATGTTATAGTACTGATTATTTTAAATCTGTCACAATATTCTTCCGGAGCCAAACTGCTGTTGTAGACACTAGAAAGAGAAGATCTCAGTTAATAAATTCAATAATCAAATTCTGTTTTAAAATCATCCGAGTCAAAATGATTGATGCAATAGTAATTATAGTAATTACAGCATGTAATAAGCGACTATCACCTATCAGCAAAACTTAAATTGAGTCGCAACTCAGCAAAAACAATCGAGTCGAGTCAGCCGTCTGTTATCACCGTCGTGGCATTGTTTGTACTCAGCTTATGAAACAGCTGTTGTTATCTTTCGTCAAATATTAATTACTTTCAAACGCTTTGTCAACAATATTGAAGAGAATATAGCATATTGTAAGCTGCGGTGTCCGAGTGGTTAAGGATTTGGACTTGAAATCCAATGGGTTCTACCCGCACAGGTTCGAATACTGTCCGCAGCGACATTTTTTTATCAAAGTGAAAAATCAAGAATTAATCTACATGGATGATGTCAAAACTTTTGTTAATTATCTTTTCTTAACAAATTGACTTTTTTACAATTGGCAAACCAAGAAGAATTATTGTTTTGCATACAATATAAGATATTATGGAATAATATAGTGAATATATGAAAATAATAAAAAAATTTAGAGTGAATAAATTTAGAACTTAAAATCGGAAAAGGTATATCACACCAGACTCTACTAAAGCCGGCTTTGGGAATATCTATCTACCTAACTATGAATCCACCTATCTACTACGTACCTATCTATATACTGTGTTAACAAAATTAAGTAGGTACTCATAACTGAACTGAATTTAGTTTCAATAACGTGAAATGTATTATAATCTGGGAATATTTCAATCAGTTGTGTACTTCACCTTTCCAGGTCCATCTTCCACCTTTTTTTAACCAAACTTGTAAGCTTCTCACACATGCTCGCCACATGAGGTTTAAATAAAAGGAGAATGACAGGACTTAATTTGATTTTGCGCTGCCATATTTATGATTTGATAGAAGTAAGAGTGATCGAAATATATTAACCCGATCTGCTTTTAGCAGGACTGAACTCAGTTTTACTAACAAGATGTTGGAGGCACGTGATTCACAGGAGGGGGTCGTGGGGTTCCTGCCGAGCAAGAGGAGTCCAACATAGTTGCTGGTTGACGTTGAGGAGTACGACACGGCGCCCCCTGCCTGCCTTCGGACACGGCCAACACAATCAGTCCAACGGGCAAGACACGAGAGATCAGCTCGTGGGAATGACAGTGGGGGCCCAATTTACTCGCCGTATTTCAAATTCATTATACCAGGATACGGTTGCCCTCTTCGCCTTCAACTCAGGTTTGTTTACATTTTTTCTGGAACAGAGAAGAGATTATAATAGACAACAAGAAATGAAAAAATTATAAGATAGTTGCCAAACACTCATAATAATTAATAATAAACAAGAAAGAATTTATTTATTATTTCTCTGTTATGTCACCCATGTCCAGTGGTATCTATTGAGCATATAAGACTATTATTACAATATGAGAAGTTATACTAATATACTCATACTACTTTTCTAAACTATCATGTAGCATCCGACTATGGTATAAGGCACAAGCACACAAGGTAAGCTACACAAGTAGGCCTAGATTGTCAATAGTAATTTGTCAAGTGATAAAAATCTTAAGGTAGTAAAATGTCTTGCAGAGAAAATTATTTGAAAATATCGATTTACGATTAGATTTTATTAGCTATAAATTATTTTACAATAATACAATAATGTGAAAGTGTATACCCAAATCACTCGCCAATTTTCCAAATAATCATTGATAATGAAACATCAATGTTACTCTCTCATAGTCTCATCAATGTTACCCAGTATCGAAATTGATTCGAAAGTCCAAATCTAAACTATCGATCCATGTCGGAAGTTGTGAAAAATGTGATTCGAATGCAAATGCTGGATAAACGCAGAATGTTTCAATTGAACAGAAGAAGGGGAGCTGGGCTCCACCTTGCGCGCAGGAGGGATGAAGTGACTTGGCTAGTAATCCTTTTAATAGAGCCGGTAGTAGGCAGATCCCCGAAACAGAAGCAGAGCGTTTGATTAATGGGTCGGGGATTCGGCGGCGAGCCGCTGCTGCGAAAGCCGCCAGTCCTGAGGGAATGTCTGAGCAGATGGTGCCCTGTTCGCAAACTATGAAGACAGTCTTCAACCCCCCCCCCCTATCTCTATCCTACAATCTCTACTTACTCCTTGTAACAGCAAATGGTGAATGTTGGTCGTTGCATTAAATACCACTACTATCATTAAACTTTGTCGCTTTAAGTTGCTGTTTAGTTTACTATTGGAGCTACTACAACGGTCTCGAAGCTAAAATGTGGAGTGAAGCTGTTTTCTTGAAGAAAAAATGATTTATTCATCACAATTACAATATCAAGGAATAAAAAAACAGGTGTTCGCCCAAATAAAAATCCAATTCAGATAAAAATGTAATATTTTTATTTATTTGTCAATGGCTCAACAGCCAATGAAGGGCTTAGGCCTACCAGCTGGTTGTCAGTTTTCATATTCACTCCACTGTATAGAAGATTTGAATAATCATCAACCAGGAGAGGAGCAACGTGTGTTTAGCACGTTGATCCTCTCAACCATGCCAACCATTACCTTCCGTAACTAAGTGACGGCACAGAACAACTCTGAATAACATCCAGTTTATCAATAAGAGTGTATTGCACTATATCTCTAGAGACGGAAAACAGATGAATATCTTTACTAACGACAAACCAAACTCCCAGAGGAAAAATATTTTTATTATTACTGTAAGATTTAATCATCATACATTGTAACAGGTCGATTAGCCTTTTATCACCCTCTTTTATTTCTGTCCTAGGTGGCGTAATATACAGATACATTATTAGGTAAGTACCTCTAATTATAAAATAAAACATTATTTATATTTTGGTTGAGATTAATTATTAATATAAAGTTGCCTATATGATGCAGTTATCAAACTTATCATAGAGCTGCACTATTGAGCTACTTATTGATTATTCGAAATGCCAACTCTTATATTTATATTTTTGGATAGTTTAATCCAATTCTAATTGTTCGTTTTACTTCTTCTACTCCAATTATCAATTAAAGCGCTCTTGCTTCGTTTAGTTTTTCACATATTTTTCTTTATTTTCTTCTCCTCCTTTCTTTAGCGCTCCTTTTTGCTAGCAGGCCTACTGTTACTGTAGCAGGAGGGAAATCACGGAGATTAATACTAAGGTTTATAGTCACGAATGAAGATGTGACAACAGTACAGAAGAATGAAAACAAATAGCGATAATGTAAAATTTCTAGTAATGCCGTAGGAGATTGAGCTAGTTTAGTTAGTAACCGAGAGACTTGTTATCAAAAACGGTTGCAAGTAGATATCAGGTTATAGAGGACAGCTCATTAGAATGAAAAAAAATTATTGATCATCGATATATTTCATAATAATAATTGATCAACCAGTAATAATCTATAGATTTTTATAGAGTTCAGAATTTTTTCATGTATTTGCTCTTGCCATTATTTCTCTATTATTCTTTACAAGATATATTATTATTTCCTCCTTTCTTCTTTAACCTCTTAGCATTTGTCCAACTCGCTTCGGTTCAAGAGATTCAAAGCGTTCTACTCAATAGAGTAGAGCATTAATTAGCTACAAATAACTACTTCAGTGCTTATACGTAACTAACGAATCAGAGCTGCATCTTATTATTAAATATATATCTTTAGTTGTCACGCTTCATGGAGCAGGCCTCACTCAACGGGCGTTGCTTGATTAAATCCCTCGTCGCCGTGATTTATCGCGGTCAACGGATTATAATGAGCAGAGCACCGGTCACTGAGCAGAGCAGATCAACTTGAGCCATGGGGTTCTCGGTTCTTTTCAGTCTTTTGGTGAGTCTGATGGAAGATGTTGTGATGGATCAGGGGTAGGGTGGGGATTGAGAACGAGACCTTTGAAGGGCAAGGTCGGGGTTGGTGAAGGATCTGATAAGAGATTCTTCAAATAGTTTAGACTCGTCTAAAGTCTCTGCGCAATCCCCCAGTATTATTATGTAGAGGTGAACATGTCCTGCCTGCAACTTCTTTCCCCCCAACCCCTCCAACCACAGATCGGGTATAGTCTGTCCAAGCGAAGAAGGCATTCTGGCAAGATGGGAAAATCTCGGTCAATATTGGTTAAAAAAATATAAGTTTGGTCTCAAATTGTAGAGCAGAATGTTTCCTAAAATTTTAGACAAACTTTATAATGTTTGAACAAATATTGACCGAGCTGGAGTTATCTTCCCATCTTGGCAGAATGTCTTCTTTACTTGGACAGACTATACGAAGCGGTTTACAGCCCATTGTAATGTCTGGCCAGCAGTTATGTATCGGTATTCAAGAGAATTCCGCATATGAGTTTGCCTCTGGAGAGGCTATGTAAATTTTTGTACAAAGAGAGAAAAAAGTCGGTACAAGAGTGGAGTGAGGAGGAAAAAGGAGAAGAGGTCGATAGGTTCGCCCAACGAGAGGATCGTCCGTGACGCAATTAGCTTAAGCTAACAATATATGACAGCCACTATTCTGGGCTTAACGAGGCCGCATTGTAACTTACGCATTTAACGACGCCGAACCGTCAAGTTGGTCGGAGTCCACTCAGCCGTGCTCCGTCGACCGGTCTCAGCCGACGCTGTTACACATCGTGCAAATAATTTTTAAAGTTATGAAAGTGTTCGACAAGAAACATCTCCGCTCCTCCACTCCTCTTCCAATCGAGAAACCCTGACATGAATGTTGTTTCCAATCAATTGGCTGTAACACTTTGTTCAGAAACCGTTGCATTTCACAACATATTTTGGTTCTTGCGTTAACATTAATCTATTAATGAGCTCAGCACAGTGTTCATAATCAATGAATTTGAAGATATTGATAGTTCTTGTATTTATGAGAAGTTGTATTGAGATGAAAGATAAACATGAGAGATAAATAACTCATTTTATTGGATTTTTCAGTTGTGGAAGTTAGTAATCAACTAAAATTCTTCAATACCATCTTGATTATCACATAATATATCTTTGTTATAATGTATTGAATATAATGAATGAAGAATGATGTATCAATTTCCCCAACTGGATAGATTGTTTTTTGAGTTGCCTATAAAATATTGTTCCCAATACATTTCTACATTGCAATTGATTCTTAAGATCTGAAATATCATACATGAGAATGATATACGAGTATGTGTCTTATTAGTGAGTAAAAGATAAAGAAATCGACCACCAGATATCCAAATTATCAATCAAACAATCATCTTTTATTCAAATAACATATTGGTGAGTGCAACAGGCTCATGCCCTTAACATCTCCTCTACCAATTTATACTACACAGTCCAAAGTATACTACACAGGGTTATGATAAATCATAAACTAGTATTACAATTTCCACTTCAGAAACAAATAAATTTTTTTTTATGTTATTAAACTTGTCTCAACAGACAAACCATTAATTTTCAGTTAATAATTTCAGTCAACAAACTTAAAAGCTTCAGTTCATCCATCGATTACTCAAGCAGTTCTGATGTTACTAGTATCAATATTTATGGATTTAGTTATTTTTCATTTTTCTCACTTCACTAGCACTACACTAACTCGAAGGGCTTTGTTCTTTTCAGTCTTCTTGTGAGTTGAGTGTTGTCTAGTAGTTGGATGACCTCTATGTTGTCGTGCTGGTCAAGACGTGACTCATGATGGGCTGCCAATCGTCTTATCTCGCTGGTTACAAAGGGGATGTGAAGATCTCGATGCAAATCGCTATTCCTTATGTACCAGGGCGCATTCACCATGTTTCGCAGTACTTATTTTGGAATTTTTGGATACTATTGATGTTTGTTATTTTAGAGCAGCCCTACAACTGAATTCCATAAGTCCAGATGGGTTTTAGAATTTGTTTATAAATGAGAATCTTGTTGTCTATGGAGAGTTGGGATTGTCTACCCAATAGCCAATACATTTTACTATACTTTAGTCCAAGCTCAATTCTTTTAATCTTGATACTTAATCTTACTCTTTCCATTTCAGCTTGGCATCAAGAGTCATTCCAAGGTATTTAGCTGTGTTACTGTATGGTACAACATTCCCATTGAGATTTATTCGGATTTGATTATGAATTTTTCTGTTTGTAAAGTTGACACGAATGCATTTCAACTCATTCAATCTGATTTTCCACTTTTTGGTCCAGTCACTCAATCTGTTGCAAGCATTCTGAAGTTTGGTAGCCGCTTCTTGGAGTGTTTCTGCTTCTGACAGTATTGCAGTATCATCAGCAAAAGTGGCAATTGTCACCGCATCCAACTCAGGAAGATCACTTGTGTAGAGCACATAGAGAAGTGGTCCTAGAACACTGCCTTGTGGAACACCTGCTTTTATTTCCTTTAACTCAGAGACTTCATCACTCTGTTTTACTCTGAATAATCTGTTTGAGATTATATGATGCTAGGAGATTTACTAGTGGTATTGGAAGAATTTTTGGAGCTTGTTGATCAGGCCTTCATGTCACAACTTATCAAAAGCCTGTGCCACATCAAGAAAAATTGCTGAGCATATTGATTTTTTCTCTAATGAGTTTTCTATTATACTGGTGATTCTATGTACTTGGTCCAAGGTAGAATGTTTCTGTCTAAAACCAAATTGGTGGGCAGGTATCAGGTTCCTTCTTCTTATTATAGGTGACAATCTCTTCATTATCAATTTCTCAAAAAGCTTTGAAATCACTGGTAGCAGAGATATAGGACGGTATGATTTTGCTTCGTTTGGAGGTTTTCCAGGCTTCTGCAGCATGATGACTTCTGCTACCTTCCATATTGAGGGAAAATGCTGCAATCGAAATGAAGTATTGAATAGATAAGTCAAAATAACAAATCCTTTCCTTGGAATAAAAAATTTAAACGAACGTCATCATATATATCAACCTTTATACTGATATGATAATTTGAATTCATATCTATCTTAGTTATTACTTTTCAATGTAACAAATGACTAAGGAAACTCACAATCAATTTTGAGCATATTGAAATGAAGGCTACAGTAGAGACAAATCAATATGTAAACGTTTCTATTATTTGATAATTATGAAGACTTTGAAATAATGCGTGCATTCGACATTCATAAGTTGTTTGGTAAATACTGGTGGAAATTTATTCGAATGGCAATAAATACGGCTACCCTTGAATGAATAACTTGGAAATGAATGTGATGATTTTGGAATTGATAATGAAAACGAAATGACTTGGTCGGACTTATCGGTGCAAGCAATTAGATTTGTGGCGCTAATCACACGGGTCGCAGACAGTGCCCCTCCCTCCCTCCCGCGCACCCAGTGAAAGTCGTGTTTCGCCCCCCACAAAACATAACTCAGGCGACACATGCATCGCGTCCCTGTCCGAGTTTAAAAATTCAATTGCCTCCGCCCCCAGAGAGCAGTTTCGCGGTTCTGCCAGCTGCGTCCCACCAGCGTCGCACTTTAAAACAATAAAACACCCTGCATTATTTACCAGTCTCCCCTCTTTTACTCTTCTCCCTCCCGCGCTCTCTCTTCCATGTAATTTTTTTCATTTTTCCCATCTCTGTCGCGAACCCTCTACCCTTGATGCCACAGATATCTTTTCCTCATTCTCTCTCTAATTTCCTCTCCACTTTCCCATATTTTCTATCTCTCTTGCAAACATTCTCGTCTTGTAAAGTCCAAAACTGTTTTTCCACTCTCTTTCACTCTCCAGATCTCTTTTTTCACTCTCCCTCTCTTTTCCTCTCCACGTCTCAATTTTTCCCATCTCTCTCGCAAACCTTTCCCTCTCGTTCAGTCCAGAAGTTTCCAAAACTGTATTTAAAAACTCATTTTCCATTTCACTCAGTCGATTTCATGCAACCCTCTGTTGGGCTATCGAACTAAAACCTTTGTGGGCTCTCTGATATTTTATTCTTCCTTCTCATTCGAAAACTTTAACCAGTATTACACTTGTTTAGGGACGAAATTGGAAAATGGAAATTATCTTTTTTCAGAATTTCTGATTGGATGTTACATTTATCACGTGGAATGTTTTGAAAGAAGGTTTTTGCTAGATATAAGTCTGTGTTTTTAGCCAATAAGTTATTATTGTCTGTAAAATGAAAATAATAATAATAATAAATATAACAGTATCCCTTGAAAATCTTTTTATTTTGACACAAATAGTTTCGATCTCATAAGAGTTTTTTACAAGTGATTGGCTAATGATACTCTTACATTTTCAAGAGTTGCAGAATAGAGTGAATACTACAATTACCAACTGATTAGTCAAAAGTATAATTATGACTATTGATATATTAATGTAGAGGTGTTTAAAATAGTGTATTTCGCACCTAGGGTCGAAAAAGGCGGATTCCCGGCTCGAGATCGGTTTTCAAGTCCGAGGCCATAGGCCGAGGACTAGAAAAGATTGACAGACGGAATAGTACATTTTCGACCCATGGTATCGAACTTAATTTTTCGGAACACAACATCAATAAATAAATAATCAAATAAGAACAAAATAAATAATCAGTTCCAAGAACAGCTAGACCAGTAACCTTATTATGCTATCTTCGCCTATGCTGAATTTGGAGTAGGTGACATCTGCTTGCTATTGAAACTTTGCGACGAAAGTTTATTGATTAACTGACTGAATATTACTTTATAACTATCAGTGTATTCGATCTTCTTACTCCAGAAACGTTCAAGTCCAAGATAATTTTTGTACAATCATCCTAAATTGTACAATATCAATTCAAAGTTGTTAATTTTCGACAGATATTGGCTAACAGAAAAGCTTAGTCTAGTTGCATTATAACCTGCTAGATGGCACTGGCTAACCTGCTTGACGATGTAACACAGAGTCTTACAACAATAATATTGTTTAAACATGGATTTCACGTTCATCATTATTCAACAGTTAGTCAATACAAACATTTTTAATCTTCTCAAAGTTGAAGTATCAGTTATTGAAGCAATTTCCCTTTATTATTCAACTACTGATTAATGTGAAAACTTTCAACGTTCAGTTCTTTTGGCAAGGGATCTTACCAATCAAAATAACAGATGAGAGACTACCTTTACATCAAAATACCAATAAGTCGACATCGACTCCCGAAACAGCTGACATTTGATGCAATAAAATCGGGATGCTACCTATTGATCGACTAACGCTTACATCAACAACGACCTACAGTCAGCTGACATTCAAGGTTATTTTACCGCCCTAGGGCCAAAATAGTATATTTCGTACCTAGGGCCGAAAATGTGCGTTTACCGGCTCGAAATCGGTTTTCAAGTCCGAGGCCGTAGGCCGAGGACTAGAAAAGATTGAGAGACGGAATATTACATTTTCGACCCGTGGTGTCAAACTTTATTTTTCGGCACACAACATCAATGGAAACAAAACAAAATAAATTATCAGTTAATCAGTTCCAAGAACAGCTAGACCAGTAGCCTTATTATGCTATCTTCCCCTATGCTGAATTTGGAGTGGGTGCCATCTGCTTGCTATTGGAACTTCGCGTCAAAAGTTTATTGATTTAGTGACTGAATATTACTTTATAACTATCAGTGTATTCGATTTTCTTAGTTCAGAAACGTTTAAGCCCAAGATAATTTTTGTACGATCATCCTAAATTGTACAATATCAATTCAAAGTTGTTGATTTTCGACAGATATTGGCTAACAGAGAAGCTTTGTCTAGTTGCATTATCAGCCGCTAGATGGCGCTGGCTTACCTGCTAGACGAAGTAACACAGAGTTTGACAACAATAATTTTGTTCAAACATGGATTTCACGTTCATCATTATTCAATAGTTAATCAATACAAACATTTTTAATCTTAACAAAGTTGAAGTATTAGTTATTGAAGCAGTTTTCCTTTATTATTCAACTACTGATTAATTTGAAAACTTTCAACGTTCAGTTCTCTTGACAAGGGATCTTACCAATCAAAATAACAGATGAGAGACTACCTTTACATCAAAATACCAATAAGTCGAAATTGACTCCCAAAACAGCTGACATTTAATGCAATCAAACCGGAATGCTACCTATTGATCGACTAACCCTTAAATCGACAACGACCTTCAGTCAGCTGACATTCAAGGGTATTTTACTGCCCTAGGGCCGAAAAACGCATTTTCCCGGCGAGTTGCTGGCGACCTCGCCTGAAAACGAGCGTTTTCGGCCTCCGTATAAAGCATGTAAAACAGTCCATTTCATACCAGTGTGGCGAAAATAGAATATTTCGTACCTAGGGCCGAAAATGTGCGTTTACTGGCTCAAAATCGGTTTTCAAGTCCGAGGCCGTTGGCCGAGGACTAGAAAAGATTGAGAGACGGAATATGACATTTTCGACCTGTGGTGTCGAACTTTATTTTTCGGCACACAACATCAATGCGAAGAAAAAAATAAAAAATTAGTTAATCAGTTCCAAGAACAGCTAGACCAGTAACCTTATTATGCTATCTTCGCCTATGCTGAATTTGGAGTAGGTACCATTTGCTTGCTATTGGAACTTTGCGTCAAAAGTTTATTGATTTAGTGACTGAATAATACTTTATAACTATCAGTGTATTCGATTTTCTTAGTTCAGAAACGTTTAAGCCCAAGATAATTTTTGTACAATCATCCTAAATTGTACAATATCAATTCAAAGTTGTTGATTTTCGACAGATACTGGCTAGCAGAGAAGCTTAGTCTAGTTGCATTATTGCCTGCTAGATGGCGCTGGCTAACCTGCTAGACAAAGTAACACAGAGTCTGACAACAATAATATTGTTTAAACATGGATTTCACGTTCATCATTATTCAACAGTTAGTCAATACAAACATTTTTAATCTTCTCAAAGTTGAAGTATCAGTTATTGAAGCAATTTTCCTTTATTATTCAACTACTGATTAATGTGAAAACTTTCAACGTTCAGTTCTTTTGGCAAGGGATCTTACCAATCAAAATAACAGATGAGAGACTACCTTTACATCAAAATACCAATAAGTCGACATTGACTCCCAAAACAGCTGACATTTAATGCAATCAAACCGGAATGCTACCTATTGATCGACTAACCCTTAAATCGACAACGACCTTCAGTCAGCTAACATTCAAGGTTATTTTACCGCCCTAGGGCCGAAAAACGCATTTTCCCGGCGAGTTGCTGGCGACCTCGCCTGAAAACGAGCGTTTTCGGCCTCCGTATGAAGCATGTAAAACAGTCCATTTCATACCAGTGTGGCGAAAAAATATTTTCTTCCACACCCGGATGTAGCTCTGTATGTCTATGGGCGTAGTATGGGTGTCTTTACTGGGTATTGGTCACTCGGTGAGGGTGATCTATCGATGATCGTGATGTTAAATCACGAACTTTGTGGACTGCTCTTGGATGGGTGACCAGCATTTGGCCAAGTACACATTGGCGAGGTGGAACTACCCGTAAGGGTCTCCCCACTGTTAAAAGCCATAAGAATATTTTTTAGACGTAGGAGTAGGCTATTCCTCACATTAGTTACATTTTTCTCTCGTGCATGTATTATTCATTCAATTTATTGAAATTTTCCAAGAGAAATGAAACGTAATGACATTTTTGAGTCTATTTTGAGACTGAACTTTCGTAAAAATCATAATACTAAATTCCACTGTGCACTAAGATTAGATGAACTACATGTTGGACATACTGTGGTGTGAAATCGTTAACACGAACAGCAGTAGGATTCTGTTAACATAAACGGCTATATTGAATTCCAAACATCATTACATGATCAACAGGGTTGCGCAGATATCAGGTACGAGTACGTGTAACGCAATCTGAAGAAGTGGTCTTGAACACTCTATTCTCAGGAAGCTGCTCTGCTCTCCTACCAGCTGCTAGTTGGCGGTAACTAGTGACAAAACTGTTGCTAATCTCAGTAGGGATAAACCACAGACTGGATGGAAGCCACTTGACTCGGCTGTGCAATGACTATTTCTCAACAAATCAGTCAACAAACTCGACCAGAATGTATCCGCAGTGAATAAGGAGACAAATATCCATATACAGAGTGCGCGTTTAGAATACAAAGCTGCGGCACAAATCCAAAATGGAGTTGTAAGATTCTATTCCGAATAAATTAGGCATGTATTGAGAAAACATCGCAATAGTCTGCGGAAGGGTATCCATTAAAATACGTCTTCCACGGCAGAACCAGTTATGTTGATGTGAGTGCTATTGTTGTAAGGAGAATGTATTCATAATGCGAGTACTCACTTTGTAATTCGATTAGCCATATCATTTTATGAACCTTATTCTCCAATTTAATGTGCTCTTGTTTATCCCTGAATACAATCACATGCAATTTTACCAAACTATTATAATTTTCCAATTATGCTAACCAATTACAATAAAGCTTTTAAAATATTGTTCTTAAAGGCAACTTTCAAGTTCCAATTCATCTGAAAGTCAAAAGAAACCACTTTTACATATTCGGTGAAAGTTTCTGAATACAATGACTTCCCTGGAAAACAATGGGGAATCAACATTATAAAGTTTGACAGAGGATATTTGATAATTTTCGTACAGTAATATAATTTATTATATCTATATTGAAATTGAATTACTTTTGCACGATAATCGTTGATAACATGGATGAAACATATTATGATGCAGTGGCGTAGCCAAGATTTGATTTCGGGAGGGGTCCAAAGCTGATCAGAGGGGGGATGGGGTTTTTTCGCCCCTGGGAAAATTTTTAAATTGTGTCGTACAAAATACCGTTTTAGAGCTCTCTTTTTTTATTAATAAGAAGTGGGAATAAAAGAGTTTTTGGGCGATAGCCTGCTTTTTCTTTTCTCATCTTGTAATTTGTACATAAATTAAATAGATAAATAAATACATTTACTTTATATGGTTCAATCCTCAACATTATTTAATCTGGTTAGTTGAGGTAGCTGTTAGGCAAATTTCTATGTCTAAAATAGCATTGTAAACAAAATTTGTCAAAGAGATATTAATAATACTGATTCACGCTTTATACAGCTCAAACCTCAACAATCGGAATATTTTGAGCATCTGTTGTTCCTGAGCACCAAGAGTTCTGATATGTGTACGAATTTTTGTGTCTAAAGTAGCGTTTTAGAGCTCTGTCTTTGAAGTATTATTGTACATGAATGAAATAGATAAATGAATAAATTTACTTTATATGGTTTAATCCTCAACATTATTTAATCTGGTTCATTATTTAAGGGAGCTTTTAGGCAAACTTCTGTGTCCCAAATAGCATTGTAAAACAAAATTATTTGTCAAAGAGAAATCAATAATACAGATTCACGCTTTATACAGCTCAAACCTCAACAATCGGAATATTTTGAGCATCTGTTGTTCCAGAGCAACAAGAGCTCTGATATGTGTACGAATTTTTGTGTCTAAAGTAGCCTTTTAGAACTCTGTCTTTGAAGATTACCAGTGAATAATTGATTATCCAAAGTATTATACAGATTATTAACTGACCCCTGAAACCCCCCCCCCCCCCGGCTACGCTACTGTTATGATGGGCAATATCTGTAACATAAGCTAGAAATAATTATGATAGGTGACAATAGAAATGCCACTTAAAACCCTTTGTTTAGCGTATGGTTTTTAGTAGTGGGGGGACCCAAGGGTTGTTCCACTTCGCCAGCATATAACCTAAATTTCACTAGATGGAAAACCATGGTTATAGTTCTTTCAGTCATTTGAAATAACTTGATGATCAGACAAAAATCCGATTTACAATGTAGAAAAAAAGGAAATATTTTGTTTATAGCATATTACGCGTATCACGTATTCAATGAAACATCGCTAATTGCTATATGCCACGATTCTTTTCATGTAATTGTAATTTATAAATAACATTTTGACAAATTAATTTCAGAGGAGCCTATTAAAGACCTACTTTCCAACGATTCTTGTTTACTTGTAGTCCTTAATGATCTCTACTTAAAGGAAGTCAATAAGGAATTGTAGTACGGAGTAGGAAACCAGCTTTGTAGGTTTCTCATTTCAACTGTCATCAAGATAATATAATTGATCAGCGCGCTGTCGCTCCACTCCACTGACTGCAGCGCTGTTGTCGCTCATAGGTCGACACTCGCCACTTGCTAGAAACAAGAAAAATGCATGAGAAGAGCAGGATGGTAGATACAATAGCAGTGGTAGAGGGAAGAGTGCGACATAGTTGTAAACCGCTGGGAAAGATAGGACATGAGTGCAGAGCAGGACACATGCAGCCGAGTGAGATGTTAATCGAGGCAAGCCGAGTCAGTTGTAGTGAGTGCTTGCTTCCTCGCCGACTCCGACTGTCGGAATCCGAATGGGAATGGGAATGGAAATGGTCTGCGGGTGATTAATGACATCGGGCAAAGATCTTCATTAATCATAGCTCGGTGCCCTCAATCAACACTTTTGCAGCGGAAGACGACGCACTTTCTTGTCCTAGTCCCTCCTTCACTTCTCCTTATATCCTTTCTTCTTCTTCTTCTTCTTCTTCTTCTTCTTTTCTTCTTCTTCTTCTTCTTCTTCTTCTTCTTCTTCTTCTTCTTCTTCTTCTTCTTCTTCTTCTTCTTCTTCTTCTTCTTCTCCTCCTTCTCCTTCTCCTCCTTCTTCTTCTCCTCCTCCTCCTCCTCCTCCTCCTCCTCCTCCTCCTCCTCCTTCACCTCTCCTCCTCCTCCTCCTCCTCCTCCTCCTCCTCCTCCTCCTTCTCCTCCTTCACCTCCTCCTCCTTCTCATGCTTCTCCTCCCCCACCTCCTCCTCCACCTCCACCTCCTCCTCCTCCGTCTTCTTCTTCTTCTCGTCCTTCTTCTCCTTTTTCTTCTTCCTCTTCATTTCTTCTGTTCTGTTTCAGCCAACTGCTGCATCGCATTTTGCTGTTAAGTTGATTGTCTGTCAAACGAGGCGAACTCTGTCAAAACAACGTCTGGCTCACAATATGTTGTACATCGAGATAATAATTGAAACACCATATATAATATATTATGAGAACATGAAAGAATTTTACCGTCCATGAATAAATTATGATATGCGTAGAAGAGCTCTTATAGAAAAATCAATTCATCCTGAAATATTATAGGTTCTTAGGAATTTCAGATCCATTACAGTACATTAAACATTGAGGTATTTACATGAAGCTCATCTATATTAGAGCTTGTAGATTATGAAACAATTTTGTATTCTATTGTAAGTGATTTTTAATCTCTACTATGTTTTAGTTTTAATAATTTCAGAATTGATAGTGGAGCAGGCGAGAATTACTTGATGAACGGAAAGGTTTAGCTTTCTATAGTGATAGAACAAGCCTCAATGCTCCATCTATTTTCAAAAATCAATTTAAGATACTGGCTCAAAATATAATGCGTTTCAGGTATTAAGCTGATAAGAACAAATACTACTCTTAGCCACTAGGTCAAAAAAATAACTGCAATGGAAAAAAACGGGAGAGTAGCCCAGGGGATGTGGAAACGAGGAGTTTAGTTCAACTGTTAGCTCGATTCCAATAACAAGAATCAATAAATTATACCAGTGGCAATGGAATGCAGAATGCAAACGGTATTCACCAATTGACCATCGCTAACTAATTTAATATCGGCAGCAATAGCCGCATCTCTGTGATGCGCCAATAATACAATGGGTACTAATTAAAATTTCATTAAATTACTGGCAACGGTGTGTGAGAACGTATGCTGAATTTCGCAAATTGGGGTGAAATGCCATCTCCATAACATCGACGCTGTTCGCTACTCGATATGACTGTAGCAGCACACAAACAACATTTGGCTGGGTTGGAAATATAATAATTAACTTAAATTCTTGCGGGTGAATAAAAGCCAGTTAGTTGTTTTCGTTCGTCTGTCTCGCACTGCACAAATATAGCTAATTAAATCAAAACACGAGTGGCGTAAATACGCTGCAAAAGCCGGTAAAGCTCTGGATTTGCAGTAATACTCCTATATACGGGAGCCTAATTGGATGGTAGTTGATATTCATTGATGCTTTATAAATTATTCAAACTCTAATAAACGTTTCGAATTATAATATCATCGGGCAATCGGTTGTTGGCTGCTACTATAGGAGACCACGTTTGGCTGGCTTCCTACAACTGCTCGTTCAGAGCGATAAAAATGTCTTAGGAGCAGGGAACATGCAGAGAGCAAACCGAGCAATGGATTCAGATCTAGATGCAGTTCATGAATACATGCCATACTGAAGCCACACTCATACATACTAGAGCGTATAATCTTTTGGTAGCTGAAGTCGGATGCAAATTCCTTACTTGCATAAATATTTCTCTTGGATCTTTTCAGGAAAGAAGAGATCATACCGCGATAAGAATGAAAGCCTTAGCATTGTCATATTATATGAGCCAGTGGGGCATGTTTAATACTCACAATGAATATGATTGTGAAGCAGTATCGTTTTCTGAAAAAGCGTTTGTGCTGGTTCATCCTTATAAGGGATGTTTCAAGAATGATAACCTGGGCAGCAGAGAGTGTTGTCATAGAGGGAAGATGGGATGGGATGGGGACTCGGCCTCATCATAGCGTAGTCGCGAGTCCATTGTTCTTTAAATATGGCCATAAATAATTCGGGTTCCCGGAATATGCGACGTGGCGTTTTGATGGTATCTTTTCGTTCCGGGAGAGAGAGCGAGACAGTGCGCAGCATCTCGGCTCTAGCGTTTTTTTTCTTTTCATTTTTTAAAAGCGAACATAATTTCGACTAAATAGAAAAATATAATTTACTGGTTAGATGGTGGGGAGAACGGTCGGCAGCATGTTTATGATAATGAACGCGATGGACCCTTGGAGAGAGAGCAAGAGAGATGGAATGCACGGGAGGAAGTGAGAGGTGCCTCCTACTTGGGCCCAACGACGCTTCCTCCTATCGGAATATCGAAAAGAGGAGTCGGCTGCGGGTGTTGATCGGCGCAGGCGGGGAAAACGAAACCAACAAGACACGACCAAATGAAGAGTCAGAAGACTGATGAACGAGAGAGGAGCAACGAACGAAAAATAAGTCGAAAAAAGCATGTTCGACCATCATCGAATTGCTTGCTCCCCTCACCTTTCCTTCGTTCTCTCACTCAAAAATCATCTCTCTCTCTCTCTCACACCCACAACACATTCCTCTCTCCGAAACCCATTCCCAAATCTTGAATCAAAACCTTAAACACGGCATTCCAAGTTTATCGGTTTTTAAATCTCTACTGATACTGATCTCTCCGTGCCAATACCGGTCTGCAGTTTCGAGTAAAGCACATTGTTTCGCAAAGTTTTCACTGGAGCTCCCGCCGGGACACCAAAACACTGGAAAGCCACAAGAAAGTCACCGCTTCCGAAGATAGGCTACTTCATCAAAACAATGTTAGCCTAGTCTACTGCAGTGTTTACCAAATTTTTGGAGCGATAAAGAAGCTTTACACGCGTATTACATACAAATTTTTTTCTACAACTTCACATTATAATAACCTGTTAAACTAATTTCATTCGTCAAATGGCGTACAGTAAACTATTATTAAATTTCTCTGACGATTATTGGAATAATAAAATGAATCGATTTTAAATGAATTTATTTGTATCACGTACAGTGAAATAAATATCACCGATATTCATGATGAATTTCACTGCATGTAAGATGAGTGGTAACCATCGCTCGTTTGAACAAATAATATGTTATCTCAATTTATTTTCCTCATTGAGATATCATCCTCATGTATGAGAATCCACATTGATTCACATTTTATCATTCATTGGGCAAAAATCAATTTAAAATTCTATAGGTTCTGCTGGATAAATAAACGTCTCCTCACACATTTAAAGGCACAAATAAATAATTAGCTGCATAAACTATAATAATATCTTCCATCTTGGATCAGTAACAATATCGATTCTTGAAATTAATATAATGGGATCAAAGAAGGGAGACGAAAGAACTAATCGAGGAAGATAATAAAGAAGGAGGAATGAATAAAAATAGAATGAGAGGAATTGTTGAAAATATAAAAATAGGAAACGTAGAATTGTGACGTGGAGAAGAAGGTAGTGGAGATATGAACAAATAGAAGAAGAAGGAGGAGAAGAAGGATGGTGAAGCGGAGTTATTGATGGCTGTTGGACACGCAGGCTGGCCTCTTGTAATAACCTCAAAATGAGAAAAATAATCATAAATCGGCCGAGGTGGTGCTTGTCGGCCTTTGAACAGCATGTGAAGAGAAACGAAGTTGACGAAGACGGAGAAACTGACGGACGAATAGGAGTAACGGAGATGAAGTGATAAAAACGGAGAAACCCAACGATGAAGAAATGCGGCGGGTGGATGTAATCCCCCTCAATAACAAGCAAGCTCTCCTTCAATTGTTTCTAGAATTGTTGCAGGTTGTACGTTCATAATCGTAAATTGCAACTAGCTAGGCTGCCGTGAGCCGTGAGTATTTTGGCCGATAAATGAAGCAGCTAATATTTCTCCAATAGTAATATTTCTACACTAGTAGCTTATTACGAGTATTATGCATTCTGCCAAACATGAGTGAATCGGCTTATTACATTAGTTGGAGTTAATCATTACTCCTGAATGGATAATATTATACATGCAATATATTTACTATTAATACTTATTTTATTTTAGGGCTACTGTACTTGTTGAAACTTTAAGTAATTATAATATGAATAAATAAATATTTACACTTGAAAATGGGTAATTCGCCAAAAAATGTTGTGTGGAATAAAAATATTTTATTTTAAAAGGGTACTCTGTAACTATTTAAAGTTTTAATATTTAATTAAGAAATCTATTTATTCATTTACTATTCAATTGCCTTTCAATTTGGTGAATTAAACAGATTCACAAGTCGATTTAACATGATGAGGGTACAATTGAAACTAGCCTATTTCAAGGTATTATAGGCATATGTGAATCACATAGAATCGTGCACATGAACTTTTCCACTTTTGTATCTTCTTGAGTGTATCAAATTGAAAGGAAATTGAACCGAAGAGACAATGTTGTAATATTTGATTAAATAAAAGCATATACGTCGATATGGATGAGAATGAATGATACTTGAATCACAGAAATTATGCACTAATTGTTCAAAAGTTTTTATTACATGTAGTTTTAATAATGATGAAAATATTAAATTTAAACAGAAAAAACACAAATCTAAAAAAACTGAAAAAAAGAAAAACAAAATCTGATAAAAACAAAAACCATGAAAATGACTTTATCAAAGTCAATCACTCAGGGTACAAACTACAAATTATGATAAACTATATGTATAGAATTATTATAGAATATCACTAAATTCACTTCAAATACTCGATGTACAGAGTATAATATTATTTTCAAATACTCGATGTAGCCTACAAAGTATAATATTCACTTCAAATACTCGATGTAAAGAGTATAATATTCACTTCAAATACTCGTTGTAAAGAGTATTATATTCACTTCAAATACTCGATGTACAGATACTCATTACTTAGAATCGCTTAATTAGAAACAGATAATTAGAATCGCTTCTGTTTTGGAACTGTGGTAGAAGAAGGTGTTCACGTTCACCACGGATTTTTTGTGAGGAAGTATCGTTTTAGGCATGGGAACGGAAGCATCCCCGTTTTGAAATGATCTTGGTGCTTGGTTATCTAAGAAAAACGTTATCGCAAAGCGGAAATGTAAAGGGGAAGAAGGAATTAAGTTGGATCAAATGGTGAAGTAACAAACAAACGAACAACAAACATGCAATGAAACAAACGCTCAGATTTGTAAATTGTAATACCTGGGAAATAGTATTATATCCTTGATTCACATGGGTAAACTGTGTAGCGGAATAAAAACGTGTATAAATTCTCACGAAAATATGTTCAGAAGATAACATCATTTATTAATACTGTAATGACAAAAAATACGAGTCATAAATAGTATATAAATAATAATAATAATGTACTGTATAGTGGTAAAGAAATAGGCTTTGACTCGTCATGTTCATAATAGTTTTGAACTAATCAATGGTACCCTGTAATGGAACGTCTACTATGGAAAGTCATGTATTCTTTTTTCACCTTTTCCCGCTATTGATATGAGTGAGAGTGATAGATAGTGGAGATAGGTAGTGTGAGCGCAAAGGTACAGATCGAGCGTCTTGCTCTTTCGTTGGGTGTGCGTCTGGTTAGCAGCCAGTAATCGAAAAACTTGGAAGATTTACAACTTGGCGGAGTGCTGGCGGAATTGGATTCGCCGGTAAAAGTGAGCAGCAGCCTCCGCTGTTTTCCGATCTTCCAGCGAAGACAAAAACAGAGCAACAGATCATCGGTGGCGCGTGAGAACTAAACGCCAAAGACACCCAACGACTCACTCCCGTCTCCCATCCTTGCTTTCAAAACCTATTGATAAAGCATCTCGCTTGATATTTGCAAAACACACATGATATTGCAATATGTTTTCCATTTTTTTGAGTGTAACTTATTATGTACACCATCTCATTTCGAATAATTTATTGAACATATAGTCTGTCCAAGCAAAGAAGACCCTCTGGCAAGATGAGAATATGACTCCAGCTCGGTCAATATTAGTTCAAAAACTATTAATTTGGTCTCAATCGTAGGAAACATTCTGATATACAATTTGAGACCAAATACCAAGCTGGAGTCATTTTCTCATCTTGCCGGAGGGTCTTCTTTGCTTGGACTGACTATACGGTAGTGTATTTTATGTTATTTTTACATTATTTATTGAACAATATGAAAGAAAACATCCTAGTATAGAAATTCTCATGATAAGTGTTCTTATATGTGAGTGTCCTGTCAAACGTTTTGAAAAACAAATAATTTTGAAATGTATTTTGAAGTAACAGTATTCTATGATGACTAAATGAGCTTTGGTGTAAGTTATACTTTTGCAAAGATGTTCTGTTCTGAATTTTTGGAGTAAAAATGAGCGGTGAAACACTTTTTTCTAAAGCAATGATGAGTTCTGACGACTTACATGGACGGAGGCGTAACAGGAAATTGGATGGAAAACTTAACGAGATCTTGACAGTGGACGCTGGACTTTTCACTAAAATATTTTCTAAAAGACGAAACGTCGCTCTGACACCTTCCCAAATCAAACTTGACAGTTGCAAAAAGCTTCCAGGAAATTATTTTGGAGTATAATAATATTTCTCCTCTTTGGAAGAATCGACACAGTGGAGTTTCTATTATTTTGTGGAATCACTATCCGGTTTATAAAAGTGGATGACAGCTTTGGAATTCATTCGGGAGAATTCCTTAATCAATTTTATGAATATCGATCATCAAAAGTATCTCTGTGAATTCCATGTTCGTCCCTCGAGTTTTGTTATTGTTGAGGTACTCCTCTGAAAACTGATCTGTTTCAAGTGGAACATTAATGAAAATTTGCATACTAGAAGTTTACGGATAATACTGTATTTGCCGCCCAGGTTGGCGCAGTGGGCTGAAGCGTCACAACCTTCAGTTTACTAGACCAGGTAGTGGTCTGGGTTCGAGTCCCAGTAGGCATGGGTGTTTGTTACCTAATCAATCATTTTCGCACTCAATATCCATTACCCAGGCACACGCTAAATTGCTTATGTGGGCATCATTCGCAATAATTTTTTTTCAAACTGCAATAAATCACTTTTAATTGAAAATACAATTATTATAAGAAAATCATATTAATTGAAATTAAATACATAGAATGAAATAATTTACAGTAAATATAGCACTCTTTATGAACAAAGCAGTCTCTGACATCATATTATTGATATGACCATATTATGAGTTCCTTGGAAAATAATACGCAATGAATTTATACCGACACAATGAGCTGAAAACGATGAGCTATTACACGATGAAATCTGACGTACCGTTCAAAAGTTATAAATAAATATATATAATTTAAAATATAGGGAATGCTTTCAACCCACCCCCAAGAATCCTACGATACTTTTGGTCGGATGATCATTGCTAATGACAGCCTAGGATCTCAGAAACAGTATTCAAGAAGTATAAGCGAATCCCAACTTTTTTAGTAAGATTTTTGTGTTAAAATATGCAATTTTTGGGGGTTTTGGGGGTGTAAGGATTCTCTAAAATCGCTGTAGCACAAAAAATATTGAACATAGAAAATTCTATTGTCTACAAAAAAGGTCCTATAAAATTTTCTCGTCCGACGCTTGGTTCGGCCACAATTCAAGAAAAAACAATTCCTAGTAGGTAAATTTCACAGGTTTTTCAAGATGGCGGCCGAAGCTCACAGGGGACTCTTGGGGACTTTTAGTATGTTATTCAGCGCCCTTTTCTGATCATATCTGCAAATTTTCAGCTGGGTCCTCCGACTTTTACTTTTTTTGCCTAATTTGACTGGACTATTATAATGTTATACATAATAATAACACTTATAACTACTGTATATTAAAATTCCTAAAGCACACAGAGTTGATGTGCTACTCCCTCTTCATATTTCAACGTATTTCGCAGTAAAAAAACTATAATAATGAAATACTGCGTACAATCTACACTAAGAATTGAGAAACTATGTTGGAAATGGAAATAATTCAATTGACTGATATGCTAGGAAGACAAACACTTGAATTAATCAACAAAATGTTAATAGCAGTAGTGAGTGAGTAGAAATGAATATTTTGAAATTTTGACAACGATGAAGATTGTATGTACTAGATAAGTTATATATGGCAGCCAGCAGAGTGTTTGTTGAGTGATAACGCGCATTCAAATGAAAAGTCGCTAAATGAATTCGAAACGTCAGCGTTTACGTTGATTTGTAAAATGAAAGTACGGCCGGACATGATGAGTTAAGTGGACGAGCGCTCGGAACTCAAGTTGAGATGACAGATTGCAGTTAAAATGTTGTTTGAATGTTATCCAGGCGAGGGTTACAGAAATCCTGCACCAGTTTTAATAAATATCGTGACAACGTCAATTCTCCCCCTTATGCTGTCCCCTAAACTGCAAAACCGTTGTCCTCCAAAAGCTCCAGAAGCGGTTCAAGTAAAACATTCGACTGACAACGACGTTTTAATGAAACCCCTGAATTCGCAAGAGGTGATTCGCATGTTAGCTCATGGTGAATCCTGTACTGTTGAAAAGACTCTATTGAAAGTGCTCCCCTCATCACCTCTTTCCATTCCTGTGAGATTATTCGGCATCAAGCAAAAGGTCCAATGTCATTTTCTCCATGTCACATCATCCTTTGTCCACACAAAGCTATTTCAGAATTTCATTGATATTTGGAAAGTCCCCATATTTTAACATTGAGTAGATTCTAGAGTCAGGTTGACATCATATAAATATTACGTAGAGACATCTTATGAGACACTTATACATTGGAATCAGAATTGACTGTTCGGAATTATGAAAATCAAATAAGGCTATCTGTGGGTATTCCAAGAGTTACTTTTTAATAATATGAAAGAATAAGTCGGTAATATTTAATAAGGAAGCTCAGTTTTCATATTGTGTCCTGATAGTTTTGTCCAATTCAAAAGATGTAATGTAGTAGTTTCTTGGGAGAAATTACTCGTATTACGCATCAAGAGACTAGTGGTCTCTCTCGGTCCACAATATATTATAATGCATCACAAATTCGCAACATTCATTTCCAAGTCTATAAATTGCTTATTCGACTGGGTGAAGTGTGGGAGTTTAAAAATAAAATCAATCAAGGAGTTACTGTATCTCTTATCAGGTTAATAAGAGCTCACTTGGTCTTATTCTATCCTTAATAATATTTGATGAGATAGGTAATAATTTTCCGTGTATTAATATGCTGCCATTATATTTCACCACATGAAATAGGTAGTTTTGTTTTTACTTGAGCAACCATCAATGAAAAACTAATAATTCTGGTCTACAGAATCTGATAACTTTAATAGCTCAGAGGGTCATAAAGAAATCTTATCATTTTACAGCGTCATATAGATTGATCCCAGGCGTTCGAATAAGCGATTGAAAAGATTTTTAACCTCGTAACCCCAGAGGAAATGATCTTGCACAGGAATGAGATTTCTCTGGTACGGTAATTATCCGTGGTCCGTTTGATTAATGGTTATTCTATAATGGAAACACGAACTTCTACAGTACGAACATAATTTGTTGGAGCCCGACTTGTTTGCTATGAGTGCTTGCTGGCAAATCTAAGCCAGAGTAAACATACTTAGGCTGTAGATAATGATGTGTCGGCCCAGGTAGGTTAGTAAGGCACCGTTTCAGACGTACTAATAGTTTTGGCAAGAGATTATCAATCACACCCTATGGTTCCTCTTCTGCAGTTTTTCCATCTACCTACAGCTCAATATCTAATGGTCTTGCGTTGATTATGTTTGCGTTGCGACTAGCTTACAACATCATTTTCATTTTCTTTTAAATTTAATGATTCGTTAATTGATAGTCTGTTAATCGAGTGGCGTCGCACTCAAAACTCAAAGAAAGATTCCGTCGACCTGTAACAGAAATTCCATGGTAATCATAATGGGGAACTATAGTCAATGGACTTATGGATTGAAGAATGAACGTATTAATTTTATTATTTGTTCTACTAACAAATTTTCTTTGTTGTGTTGTAATACTTAAAATATTGTGTTGTAAAGACTTCAAATGGAGTGTATCAGATGTATAGTGTGTGTAGAGATGATTGTAATATCAGGTCCTTTAAGACAAACAAATCGGTCGTAATTTTCAGTTTGGAATTCTATTTTGAAAATTAATAATGATATCAAGTCTTGCTCTAAGATGATAGAGAACAATCATTGATAAATTACTGATGATAGAGAACAATCATTGATAAATTACTGATGATAGAGAACAATCATTGATGTACTACTGAGAGGAATCGATAAAAATGTGAATTGTGAGCTGCGATGCTGTGAGACGTCAGGTATGCTAAAACTCTCTCCGGTAGCTATCTGAAACCGATCAGAGGATGACTTCAGTATTATTCCAACAGACAAGATTCCAAGATAGAATCGGTTTCTGGTTTATAGACTCAGTTCAACGCACCAATAGCTGCGGCTTACACAAAGCAAGCTCGAAAAGTCTGTTCCACTCAATCTTGTTTGATAATATCTTGAGCACACACAGATAGACCGTCTCATTTGCATCGGTGATGCATTATTTTCTGGTTATCATTCATAATCTTGAACGACCAGTTTCAAATTTTAACAAGCCAAAAACGAATCTTACTCTTCGAGCTTCTAAGGATAAATATACGAGAAAAAGTGGGTCCATGTCTTGAAACTTCATCCTAGTTGAAGAGAAGGTCAGTGAGCCCACTCTTCAAGGAATCAATAATAATTTATCGATATGTAGTAGAAATATATTATAACATGATAATTATTTTATTGTTCCATTCCACATTTCTGTAGAAAAACGATTAATCGGAAATACAGGGTTCGCCAATGGAGTGGGACGATTTGAATCAGTAAAATATTGTTGAAGAAATTGTATTTTTGTAGTTTTTTCATCATAAATAGAAAGTAGAAATGTAACCATTAAGTGTACAATAAGTGAAAAATCATTTTTTGAATATATCCTCTTCCAAATGTCCTCCATTGGAATCTATGCACTTTTGTAGCCGGGCCTGGAAATTTTCCATTACATTTCGCAGCATATTGAGTGGTATTCCTCCAAACTCATCCCAAATCCGTTGTTCTGAGTGGATCGCTTTGAAAACTCTTATTTTTATTAGCCCTATATAGAAGAAAGTCACAGGTTGATAAATCTGGAGAGCGAGGGGGCCAAGGGATATCCCAGTTGCGGCTTGGAAACAAAACATTCAGAGCATTCATGGCAATCCTCGCAGTGTGGCTTCAAAGAATCAAAGAATTTTGCCACAATTTAAGTGTCGAACCCGGGTCCACCTAGTTATCAGACCGGCGCGTTAACACTTCCTCCAACAAGTCACCCAAATTATAACGTGTCGTTCTCGTCCTATCCATTCGCCTGAAGTGTTCCACTTTTTGCTCTCTTTTTGAGGGAAATGAAATTTAATTTATGAATTCGAAATGAATAAAAGTTCTGGTAATTTCTAGTAACATTACATTTTTTGTAGATTGGATGTGGGTCAGCACTTGTGTACCGACAGGGGTCCAGGCACCAAGCTCTCACGCGAAAGTAGGAATATTGAGGAGCAGTATCGACCGCGGCCGGGCTGACAAGTCGCAGTCAGTGACGGTTTGTGGGCCCGGGAACACAATCACTTTTCATCGCAACAGTGAACAGAGAGCTTGGAATTTTGAAGCAGGAATTTATTGCCTGCATCTTGGGCGTATGGTAGCTTTCGACACTGAATAAAGTTGAGATTTACTCGCGGTTGAGAAGAGGTCATGCAACGTGTTATAATGTGGTGAGGGGGTGAGTGAAGCAAGCCCTGCCCGGTCGTATTTTACCGACTTCACTCTTCGGGTTTTGTCGACGAATCACGCACGATCACGTCACTGTAATGGCGCCCCGATTCTATTTGCAGACTGCCTCAGTTGACGTGATGATGGCAGACCTCGATAAGACCTGTTCCACATGATCTACGTGAGACACTTCAACCATCAGTTTATGAACGCTGCAGCCGCATTCGGCAACATTTTGACAACGCGATGCGGATACCACCAATCACCACGCACTTGCAAATTCGCATAGTTTGCCGATCGGTTGATTGCGTTCGACATACAAATAGAACTGTTCAGTACCTCAAATTTCTGTTTGGTTTACATGTTTCATGTCCTTCATCCATTGAAACTTTCAGAGAAGCACTTACTGGTGATATTCTTGTTGTTTTATACCTTGTAATTCATATCATTTTGATGTAGAATAGTAATTGTAAAATAAATACATAAGAAGAGAATGATAGTCCTTTCTCTGATGAGAGATACCCTGTGAATAAATTCTTTACTGCATTTTCCATACAAGATAACTGTAAAATTCAATTCCACAATATAACCAGTCATTTAACTCACCGCACTACTGCATTTATTTCTGCACTATACAAAAGAATATGTAGGCATGTGTATAGAATATGTATATGTATAAAGAATATGTATACTTTATATTCACTGACTATACCGAATTAAGAGTACAATATTGTCACATTGATACCAGTGTTAAGCTGTAACAACTTATTAAGCTATTTTTCGATAATCATAGCTTTTAAAGATCATCACAAAATAACGAATAGATGGGGAACCTCTCATTCTTTTTTGTAGTTAAGGTACATCGTGATTGATAATTATTCATCAATTGAGTATCAGTTCAATGACTAAGATTGTTTGATACGTGATAATTTAATAAAAATCACCAAACCAATTTGATGACAGATGATAAACAAGTTGGAAAATACCTGAGACCTGAGAGGCTTTCAACGCAAGAGAGGGACAGATAGTCGATAAAAAAGGACGAGAGGAGATAATGTATTTGGAGGCAGCTCGGTTGAACGCATGTCTAAGAAGAATAAAAGGAATCGAAAAGTGACAGTTTCGCGAGGATGGAAGACTAAAAAGGACGATATGTGTGCAGCGCTGCTGCTGCAGAATGACAATTTATCTCGGGTGCACGTCTGCAGTCATTCCAGATACGATCTCTTCCGGAGATTTATCGTTTCTTCCTTCGTCCTAGGCCTTTCTCAACCACGGCGTCGAGATCTACCACTTGTGTCTCTCTATTTTTTCTCTATTCTTTTCATCGTCATCGCATCCCCCTCCCCTCCCAACATCTTCAGAGATGACATATTAGCATCAAATTGCATGGGCCCACCCTGAGAGTCGAACGTGGGACTGTCGAGTTGTGGCCCATGCGTGACCCAACTGCTAAATGGAGATTTTATATTTTCTAATTCTCGACCGTTTATTTGAAACACTTATGAGGCACAAAACACTTATGAAAACACACAACTTGTATAAACAGTAAAGAGTCATTTATCAAGAAAAACGGTGTTATCAAAGGGTTCTTTTTGACTTACGACAGGAATGACTTGATTATGGATTTGAAAGTCGTTTGTCATTTCGGCTTAACAAAGTATATAGCAGTAGGAGCTACTGTTTAGTGGTTAATCTTTCTGGTTCTCTATATTTTTGTAGCCTACATTCATTTCGCTGCTAATCAATAACATATATCATACCCTTCGTACTGAAGATTGACGAATTGTTTTGATCTAGGAATATATCATTATTTTATATATCCTCATATGTACAAGAAATGAACCTTATGTCAATTTTTTTATTTTTTTATTTGAGGGTGATGCCCACATGGGCTCTTGGGCCTGTGCGTGGGTAATGGTGAGGATGTGCGTGGATGATGATGAGAGATGAATGGACCTACTGCTTTAGGTGGGTTCCGAACCACCAGGAAGCGATTTTTGAGGCTCATGAATTGAATTCAGAGGAACCGGTCACCGTTACTACAGTGGTGGTAGAGGCACGTCGCTTATCTAATCTCACCGATTAGACGCTCTCTACCACTGGGACAAACCGCTTCCCAATTGATTAGTTCATACGCACACTTGAGTTTCCAATATGTATACTGAACTTATGACCTTTTCATCGCCTATGCAATGAGTTATTGCTTAACTTGAACAAGTTCTTACAGATGCAATGAGTTATTGCTCAACGTGAACAAGTTCTAACAGATAGAAAACAGTTCAAAAAGTATTATAGTATAGAAGTGAGAAAACATAAACAGATTCCTCTATTGACGAAGTAAATCAATGTTACCATAATCCCATAGAACTCTTTTCTTAATCATCAATAATGCTCTTAAAGACTTTAGAAATGATCCAGGTTATTCCCCATATTTGACATTTTGCAAAGCTCACTTTTCACCGTAAAAAATCAGTGGCTCGCTATAGTGGCAGATGAAGGAAGAAGTAATAGCAGTTACCAGAAATTGAGCCCTTATCGAAGATCAGGGCTTTCCCAGATTGGTCGACATCAGCTGGGTGATCGTGAGGGGGGGGTTTAAATGGCTACCACTGGAGAGATTTAGTCGGTGAGCGAGCCGTAGACTACTCCCTTCATTCATCACACTAATCGTCATCCCCCAGCTATGGGGGACCGTGGCTGGGAGGCGAGCACCCCCCCCCCCACAGCCGCCATCACTAAAAGAACATTCTTTTCTGCCGGCTAACCACCCATCACACACACCCGTAATTGCATTAGCGGCAAACAGAAGAACGTGTTCTGCAGAAACTTCCTTTCGGAACCAACGCCCCCCCCCCCCAACACTCCACCTACACCGACTATTTATCAATTACCTGAGATGCTCTGCTTTCTGAGAGATAACGGCGAAGGAAAATCGCACACGTGATAGTTAATTAAGCTAATGGGAGAATTAGTTGGATTTATGATCTGAAAGCGCTCGCCAGCAATGAAATTTCAACCACTTGCTCGCCGCATGATTAAGTTTTCACAGTAATCCAGGACTGAGACATCAAAAAAATTAGTTCTGAATTATGTTTAATGTGTTGATTATATGTTGTACTTTTCGCCCTCAAGGTGACCGACAGCTCTACAGACAATGCTGATATTATGGGACCATTTGGTAAGTAGATCGATCCATAATGTATGATTTGTATGACGTGAATTCATTGGGAAACTAATCAGTTATAACAGTTGATCAGTTCTATAGCTTATTACTAATTCAGGTTTTTACATCATAGACAATCTCTATTTACAGTTTTTGTCTCTAAATGCTGTTTCTGTAATTGAAAAAATAGTGACCTATATGATTTATTAATAATTTTAGTAGTTTCTTTAACAAGAATTGCTATTCTTCTATTTACATTTTATACTCTTATTCTGTGAAAAGACTAGTTTCCTACTCAAACTGAATGCAGAGTAGGTCTTTGATTTTGAAAAATCATCTTATAATTCCATTCATATGCGATCATTCATGCATAACTGATTGACAATTCGAAGATTAAGAATTTAATTCCCTCCAAAACTTGGATTTTGTATAACCTTCGAATAACTTTTGTATAACCTTTCAATTAACGTCAGTAATTTTCAGTAATTTTAATTTTCAGAGACATACGTTCTTATGTTTCGATGTAAATCACCATTTTTCTTCGCATGAAATAAAATTTGGAGAGATACTGACGTAACCAGTATGGTTTGACAAGGTGTACGGTATACGTTTACACACGATCAGAGCGAAGCGTCGACCTGTAAGTAGAGAGAATAGGATACTTGATCTGGTGTGGGTACAGCATGCAGCTTAGGCTAATAACTTAAGAGCCAGCCGGCAGGACCTCGAGTATCAAATTTCTAATCAGGCAGGCACATCTACAATTTACTGTGTAGTGTGTGAATAATTCTGTCCTGTTAATAATATAATGGCGGTGGGTCTCAGCTGTTGGCCAAGGTGTCTCTAATGTAAGCTTTTCGTGAACGAAACCTCATCCTACATGGACAAGGGCCGGTGTCACTTAACTCAGTCCATTACGGTGTGTGAGAGGGTAAGAGAAAGAGAAAGAGAGAATGAGATATATAGATTAAGAAAGAGGAAGGAAGAGAGACAGAGAAAGAAAGAAAGAGTGGGATTCAGATTCAGATTCAGATTCAATCACTTTATTCATGTAGATTACATAATACATAGGATTCGAATCCTATGCTATAAGAATAAAAATAAATGAAAATTACACTAATTACATTATGGTTTGCATAAGTTGGCTAACTATTGTGAAACTCCAGTGTTAATGGTGTTCACGCTCTTAATCTCAGGGTTCCTTTTTTTGAATAATTTAATAGCAGATGTACATGCTCTATCCAGTGTATATATTTCCATTAAGTATAAGCTCTGAAATCGGAATTCCAAAGAAATTTTGGAGATTAACTCCTCCTATTCTTACCACATCATAAATATTGTAATAATTTATCCAGAGAATAATAGGATTTTTAAATAATAAGATTGTAACCCAGTTTAGGCCAACAAGAAACATATATTTTTGGAATTTCAATATAACACATTAATAGAAATATATCACATAATAATTCATCAATTTTAATTTCAAGGCTTGTACATAGCTGGCAAATAAAATGTTCCATGCGGTTCGGCTATTAGTCTAGGCAATTTGAGACATGTATTCCTATACTAAATTTCTCAATTGAAGTGCTTGCGAGATTTTTTTATTAAATTGGTGTACACCTATTCTTTGAATAAATTCCCCCACTTTCAGCCTATTAGCTGCACTATTTGATTTTTAACCAGAGCTCTGGGATATACGCGCACTTGAGATCTCATTTAAATTTGAATTTAATGACTCACGGTATACCGGCAAATGTGGCGTGGACCCTCAGGTGGAAAATTTGGTCATCGTCTGGACTTGATCATCAATTTGGCTGCTGGGCTTTCATCTCCAATAAATGGTACAGCGTTGGCTCATCAGTTTGGGAAATTTAACACCAGTTTAAATAGTTCAAGAATTTTACATTTACATGACTTGCATTCAAGATGCTTCAAGCAAGAGGGTTACAGGAAGAAGAAGTTGATCTTCCTCAATTTTTGAAAATCAGTCTTTTAGCTATGACGTAAATCGTCTATCTGGTCTGTGATTGGTTAACAGAGTCTGTAGTAGTAGCGGGTTTCAAATTTGAATTGAATATATCACCAATGACCAGTTCACAAATCCTTGAAGAGTTATAAGTTGAGTGATCAAAAACTTAAATCTAAGGTATTTAATAACAAATAATATCATACATGAACCAATAGGCCTAGTTTGGTTGATTTTTAACATATAATTATTATTAAATTGCATTTAATAGATTCATGCATGAAGATCCTGACGTCACATCTGAGTCAGGTGAACCATGCTTGCAATTATGCATAAATATTTCTAATAATAAATCAATGAATATACATTAATAATACGAAAATATGCCAATATAACATTTAGGATGAGATAACATAAAATATTATACAAATAGATTATATTCAAGGCAATCGATAGGCTTACTATATTGACTAGATTTGAATCAGCAAAACTCTTAATTAATAATTAATATTCATTTAATTTATATAAAAGGTGATAAAAATTAAATTTCTATATAATATAAGCTAGTCTTAACTTTTTTATTTATGTATTTGATATACAGACATGAGTAGGATGTTACATCAAGTACGTTCAAGTAGATGAACAATCAGCTGATTTTTAACAATTTAAGCCGGCAGGCAGTTTCATTATTTCAGAGGTTAGAAAACACTCAACATAAATAATATTGTTGATGTAGGATCCCTTATTATTCTAACAAATAATTAATAAAATTATTTATGATCGAGCTATAATGATTCTTATCACTCAGGATAACGGCATTTTATAGATAAGCGGCTGTAGTTTGTCAAGTGAGTACTAGAGCCTCCACTTTCAATAATATTAAATTATGGACTAGGCGATTGTTTGATTTGTTGTGTCACAAAAAGCCCGCAAATTTGTAGGAAATTCATATATGTTGCGCTATGCGCTAAGTATTTGCAATTTTTTACAAATTTTAAATATACTGATGCAGCAAACATCAAACATATCACTGGTCTTACGCTCAACTTCAAAATAGTAGTCTGGTAGAACAACAGACTACAAATATATTCTCTAACACAGTTCAAGGCATTGCCTGACATTTACAAATAATACATAAAAAACAAATACTACAGTATACGATAAAAGAATATCAAAATGCGCTTTGGGTTATCTGAGAAATACATTCAGCCCGCGCTCTAACATTCAAAAAATTTGCTCGTAACTCAATCAGTAGTGCCAATTGGTACCACACAAACAAAAAATACCCTACTATTGTTGGCTGCCAGTATGAAAATAATATAATACTCGCGCTTTGCGCTCGTCAGGGGGCTTCGCCCCCCTGAACCCCCTGGATTTTTTTGGTTGAAAAAATTTTTTTTTTGTCAAAAATTTTTTTTTAGTTTCAATTTCTTTGTATTGGTGAATCCACTTTGAGAATATATATTTTTTTGGTTGGAAATTTTTTTGGTCAGAAATTATTTTTTGTTTGAAATTTTTCAGGTTAGGATTTTTTTTTGTTGCAAAATTTCTTCATTTTCTCATGTTTCTTGAAGTGCTAAACAAAAAAGGTCCTCTCCACTTACACTTAAAATATTCAAATTAAAAAGTTGATAAAATTTGGGGGGTACACAAAGACCCCCAAAATATGTTTTTCCAGAATTTTGTAATTTTTAATGTATAAGCAAGTTTTCATGGTTCCAAATTGTTCATTCTCATACATTCATCTCATCTGAGGAAACCATTTAATATGTTGTATAAGTCAGCATGTAGTACAAGGAGAAATTGTGAAAAATATTACAAGTCCATACTTGAGGTATAAAAATTTTTCAACAAATTTAAACTTTTGGTATATGTTTCTGAATCATCTCGATGAGCTGAGTTCAATGATGTATAACACAATAGTTGCCGGTATGAAAATAAGAAATTTACAGGGGATCAAAAATTTGCCAAATTTGACCCGTGTCCCCCAGTGCCCCCTCTGGATTTTTTTTTTGGGCGAATAACATCAACATCGGGCTATGAGGACCGGAAAACACAATTCCGACCTCAAAAACTGCTCTAGACCATCATTTACTGTTCAAAATTGACCCGTGAAAATTTGCAAAAATATGCCAAAAATTGCAAAAATCAAAAATTTCCCCTACTGTGCCCTCATATCAACCTGGTCGAAATTTTATTGCATAAACCGATGTTTTTCTCGATTCTGAACAAAAAAGGTCCTCTTCACTTTTGCTCTAAATCGTCAAATAAAAAAGTTGAAAAATTTTGGGGGGCTTGTACCCCATGATGGGGAGAAATTTATCAGGGTCTAGAGGTTTTTCTTGTACTATTTTTGTGCCACGGATCCATTGGTGACTCTCATGACACTCTAAAATTAACCGTTTTTGCTGTGAATTGAGAAAATAGGTCAAAAATCGAAAATCCCCCCTACTGGGCCCCCCCTTTTATCCGGTTGGGATTTCTTTGCAAAAACCTATGTTTTTTGGGATTCTGAACAGAAAGCTTCCTCATGACTTTGCTGTAAAATCAACGATTCAGTAGACAGAAAATATTCAGGGGGTCCGTACCCTATTAGGGGGGCAAAATCTTCAAAGTCTGGAGGTTTTCCCTGTGCCTACTCAGTGCCCTCTATCGATTGGTAACCTCATATTTACCCTCAAATAAGCCAATTTGGCTGTGAATTTTTGTCAGTGTGTCAGTGTGTCAGTGTGTCAGTGTGTCAGTGTGTCAGTCACTCGGTTGTGTAAGTTTCATGTATTTAGATACAACAAATATCATACAATGTGTTCCTACTTGGGCTGACCCAATAACTTATAAATTTCCACATTTTTATAATCCTAGTCTACAGCCGTGATGCCTAATAACTCTTAAATAGATGGTCTACATCGTGTTTTAATTTCAAAGCACTGTTAATCTGCCTACTTTCTCATGTCTACAATATACTAGCTATCGATCCTTACTTTCAATGTTCTTTCTTACTTTCTCCATGCTACAATCAATGATTTTTTTCCATTTTAATAATAATTCAAATAATATATTACAAATATTAGTAGCCTACTACGATATTTACATAGAGCATTTTTGTGCCTTGTGTTGGCTATAGTGCTTTCGAGCAGACAACAAACAGGTGATTTATCGGTCAACGGTACAAGTGAATCATATCATGTCTGGACTTGACATAAAATTATGCAAACAAATAAACGTACTGCCTCAATGGCTAATACACAAACAAAGGAAACAAAGATAATGTGAGTAACTTAATTATGTAACATAATTCAAAGTGTTCATGTGTGTATGTTGGTAAGACCGATAGATTAAATAATACGATATGTATGGCCTTGACTTCTTGTTTTGATTTCCTCAGCTCATGTGTTGAATGTTGATTATTTTTGATATGATACCATGTGTCAATCGCTGGAGTGCCGAAATTTGATGATAAATAAAATGTATGAGATTTCGAATTGGCGGACGTTTTTGCAATTATCGAAGACGAAAATGCTCCTAGTTTTGTTGAACGTAACGGTGAGTATCCACATATTAACAGGTGAAAATTTACAGTAGTGATTATCGATTGCTATAGGTTATGTTTATCTCCATCTCATAAATGAAGCGGACAGCTTCTATGAATTTGACTCATTGACTGGTGCAAAGATTTGGGTTTGCTGAATTTTTGATGGATTACATCAGCTTGAATCAAATTAGACTCTAAACTTGACAACTGTGGCAGAGTTCGAAAGAATTGTTGCTTGATTGTTCATAACCAGAGCATTTATGCGAATCAACTGATGTCTAATTTATTATTTTCAGAGATTCTTTGTGAAAGTCAGGAAATAGTATGAAGATATCCTCTACTTCAGCACTCTCTAAACTCAATTCGAAGTCATATGAGTTGTATTTCTTCCTAAATCGGCTATAATATCTGATAGGTTTGCTGTTATAGACAGGTCCTGTTGTTTCCTTTTTCTTTCTCTTCCTTTTCCAACTCCGTATCATCATTTTCTTTCTCTTCTTCTTCCATTTCAGCATAATGATTTTCTTAATCTTTTTTCTTGAAATCACTTTTCTTTCCATCAGCGCTTTATGACTTTTGTAACGGAATTTGAGGCATCTTGTTGACCGTGGATTTATTTTTCTCCTTTTCTTCTTGCTCTCTTCTCTTTCATTTTTCTTTCTCTTAGATGTATCAAGCTCTTGATTTGTGCGAAATTCTTTGATAAGATTCCGTAGTTTCAGGTTACTTTTTTCCTCATTAGATGATGAAGTATTGTTGGACGAGTTGTAGTTCATCCAGTGTATTAGAAATCTATTTTTATCATTCTTTGTTTTTCTTTTTCTCCCTATACTGTCCACCTCATATTCTTCCTCCTTACTGATTTTATTATTAGAACGAATGTATTCAAGATCCTTTATTATCTTAGTAGAAAACTGGCATTTGGATAGTTTAGATTTCAGCCCGCATCTTCTCAAACGTGTAAACTCTCTTTCTGGCTGTCGACAATTATTCTTAGCTATCACCTCATCCTGTTTTTCCGCTGTATTAATCAAATTCGGTGTCTTCTCATCTCTACGTTGTGATTGTAGTATCGATGTCTGGTGTATAGATGAGCTCTCCTCTATTATGGGGTCTTGTTTGGCTTCATTGAAACTGGTGAGACAGTGAATTTCTTCGTCCTTATTCAGACTGAAGTTAAATTTCCGTATGTGCAGACGTCGGTAGCAAGGTTTAATCTGGAAGCAGGTAGATCTACGTTTAGCAGGCTGCATAGTAGACTGGTCTCTATATTCATGATGAGCTTGGCTGCGTTGATCTATTTGAGCAGTCATTACCTTATATTCGCGATCCCTGTCTAGTCATAATTGCATAGGTGGTGGGGTTGTTACCGTAGTTGACCTATTCCCTTCTCGGATTGGAGTACTGGTTGCCGGACACATTGGTGAGGACTCTTCGGATCTAGGTGTTCCTTGCGTCGGGTTCATATTACGACCGTTTACTCCTTGTCTTGGTGAAAATCTCTGCTCGATAGGTCGCGCTCTGTCTCTCCCATCGTAATACAGTTCTTGTTGGTTTGATCGGCCGTTGCGATTATAATTGTAGTTGTTGTTCGAATTTTTCCTATTTCCATTTTTATTATTCCTGTTGTTATTGTTGTTGATGTGATGGCTGTAAATAGTATTAGATTGTTGTGTTGTTTCTCCTACTTTTCCGTGTGATAGACTAGTGACCGTTTCATTGTGACTGCTGTTTGTGTAGATTGGTAGCAAGTTATATGTCTGATGGGATGTAGGTTCAGGCTCATATACTCCATATTCACAACCAGTGACTGCTTGGATGCTATGAAGGTGTTGTTCCAACTCTTTGTAGGTCGTAATGTGGGAGGTAGCCATAGCAAGTTGTATGTGAGGTGGAAGCTTTTTCATAACTATCTTGGCCAGTGTGAGGTCGGCGATAGGATTATCTAGTAGTGAGTTCAGGTAGCAAATATTTGAGACAAACGCAGTACACGACATTCCTCTATTTGGATCGTATTGGCACGATATGATTTCAGTAAGAAGATTCTGCTGTTTATCCATATTCCAGAATTGGTCCAAAAAAGTTTTAAAAAAGTCCTCTATTTTTTGGAATTCTAGATGACGAGTTCTAAAAAACAATAGCGCTTCTCCAGCCAGCATAGAAGGTAGTCGAAACTGCCAAATATTCCATGGAATAGATATGAGAGCTTCAATGGCTTTAAGCTGTTCAATAAATATTTTAGGATGTATTCCGTGTGGATGATTATCGAAAACTCCTACATTGTGAAACAGAGAGGTATGATTGTAAACCTCCGCTCCAGTACTTAGCTCGCCTCCTCTTCTAGATAATTCTAATCTGGTTTCCAGTTGATTTAGTTTGTTAGTTGTCTGATTAATTTTTTCCTCTATTTCCTCTTTGGTAACGACACTCAGACTACTTATTTGCTCTATCTGACGTTTCTGCTCAGTTACACTGTGAGCTAAGTTAGTACATGCCTGTTGGATCATAGTACATTTTCCATTCACTACGCTTACTATGTTTCCTAGTTCAGCCGCATTTTCTTCTATTTCATCGATTCTTTGGTTGCCTGCTGTAATAGATTCAGTAATGGGAGTTAATTTGTTCATGAGTAATTGTTCACTCCATTCCATCAGATTTCTGCACTGTTCCTCTTGCTGTGCCAGTGTCGATAGGTAGTTCTTCGTTATCAACTCGTCCTGTTTTTTCACCTTTGTAGTCACACTCTGTATTTTCTCGTCTACACATTGTAGCTGTTGTGTCGATGCTTCCGCGAATCGGGCCTCAATTCGTTGTTGTATGTTCTCAGCTTCCGTACGCCATTCTTCCTTAGTGGTCAATAGTTCTGTACTTCGATTAGTGGTTATTTTTTGTGTATCGACTGCTTTTTCTATATTATCCACTCTCTTTCCTAGATCCACATTCTCTATCTCTACTCTGTGTATCTCCTTTCGCATATCTTCCATGTCTTTTGCTACTTCAATATTTTTCTGTTCAGCCTCATTTCGAACACCCTGTATATCCTTCTTACACTCAGCATTCTGGTCTCTACTTTCTTTGCCTATTTTCTGTATTAGTTCATCAAATTTCTTCATCAGTTTCTCGATAAAAAGGTCATGAGTAGTCGGGCTGGAACTCAATAGCATGCTCCTCATCAGATCGTGTGATAAATCCATCTCCGGTGTTGGTGGTGAATTTTGTTTTTCAGAAGAGGTGCCCGGTTGAATTCTCTCATCAGCTGGTTCCGTTTCTCGTCGTGTAGACGAAAATGGTGGGTCTTCGGTGGCAAATATGCTCTCAGCTCTCTGTACTAAAGTGGACCGACTGCTAGGGTTCCTGTTGATAGGCTCGACGTTCTGTAGAGTAGGGCTGCCTGACGTTCGATTATCATCAGTGTTAATATCTCCTATAGACAGGTTTCTTCCAAAATCTGGGTATGAGATAGGCGAATCAGTGGGATGTTCCATGATGGCGGTTTGTGTGCAAGTGTGAGAGTGTATATAAGTGACACAAATGAGGAATAAAAGTGCAACAGTTATAAATACACAAGAATTGATAATAAGCCAAACTCAATAATAAGATTAATGATTCACTTGTCCAGCTGAAATATAATACAATTAACATATATAGAGGTCAGTGCCTATAACATTTATCTCATCCTACTTATTTTAAACATTAAATTTCCTTCATTCCTATCACCTCCGTTGATGTATTGGTAACTTTTAAAATACCAGTTGGTTAGATCTTCAACTGATAAGTCGACTAGAAGACTAATATATCTCATGAATTTTTTTTAAGGCAATAAATGAATTTTTTTATAAATAATAAGTACTAAAAATATCTCTATCATATGCAACTATTTTCTATAATATCTTGATAATCATTAATTATCAACTTAGAATGTGATAAATCTGTTAATTCTTTGATTCAAGTGACTACTTAATTTATAAATTTGAAATCAGTTTTTTTTTTCAATATTAATTCAATGTGTGAATATTCATATCTGAAATAATTCATGCCATCCATGTAAAAGCCTTTTTTCCAAATTCATAAATAAAAAAGATATAGTCGAACCTGAGCTATCTTTTACATCAACAGCAAGGTATCTCTTGCTTGAATTATCACTTTGTCTTGAAGAGACCAAATAAATAATAGTAATAGGAATACAGCTCCTTCTAGGCCCCACGTTGGGTGCCACTTTTTTATGTGAAACTCCAGTGTTAATGGTGTTCACGCTCTTAATCTCAGGGTTCCTTTTTTTGAATAATTTAATAGCAGATGTACATGCTCTATCCAGTGTATATATTTCCATTAAGTATAAGCTCTGAAATCGGAATTCCAAAGAAATTTTGGAGATTAACTCCTCCTATTCTTACCACATCATAAATATTGTAATAATTTATCCAGAGAATAATAGGATTTTTAAATAATAAGATTGTAACCCAGTTTAGGCCAACAAGAAACATATATTTTTGGAATTTCAATATAACACATTAATAGAAATATATCACATAATAATTCATCAATTTTAATTTCAAGGCTTGTACATAGCTGGCAAATAAAATGTTCCATGCGGTTCGGCTATTAGTCTAGGCAATTTGAGACATGTATTCCTATACTAAATTTCTCAATTGAAGTGCTTGCGAGATTTTTTTATTAAATTGGTGTACACCTATTCTTTGAATAAATTCCCCCACTTTCAGCCTATTAGCTGCACTATTTGATTTTTAACCAGAGCTCTGGGATATACGCGCACTTGAGATCTCATTTAAATTTGAATTTAATGACTCACGGTATACCGGCAAATGTGGCGTGGACCCTCAGGTGGAAAATTTGGTCATCGTCTGGACTTGATCATCAATTTGACTGCTGGGCTTTCATCTCCAATAAATGGTACAGCGTTGGCTCATCAGTTTGGGAAATTTAACACCAGTTTAAATAGTTCAAGAATTTTACATTTACATGACTTGCATTCAAGATGCTTCAAGCAAGAGGGTTACAGGAAGAAGAAGTTGATCTTCCTCAATTTTTGAAAATCAGTCTTTTAGCTATGACGTAAATCGTCTATCTGGTCTGTGATTGGTTAACAGAGTCTGTAGTAGTAGCGGGTTTCAAATTTGAATTGAATATATCACCAATGACCAGTTCACAAATCCTTGAAGAGTTATAAGTTGAGTGATCAAAAACTTAAATCTAAGGTATTTAATAACAAATAATATCATACATGAACCAATAGGCCTAGTTTGGTTGATTTTTAACATATAATTATTATTAAATTGCATTTAATAGATTCATGCATGAAGATCCTGACGTCACATCTGAGTCAGGTGAACCATGCTTGCAATTATGCATAAATATTTCTAATAATAAATCAATGAATATACATTAATAATACGAAAATATGCCAATATAACATTTAGGATGAGATAACATAAAATATTATACAAATAGATTATATTCAAGGCAATCGATAGGCTTACTATATTGACTAGATTTGAATCAGCAAAACTCTTAATTAATAATTAATATTCATTTAATTTATATAAAAGGTGATAAAAATTAAATTTCTATATAATATAAGCTAGTGTTAACTTTTTTATTTATTTATTTGATATAGAGACATGAGTAGGATGTTACATCAAGTACGTTCAAGTAGATGAACAATCAGCTGATTTTTAACAATTTAAGCCGGCAGGCAGTTTCATTATTTCAGAGGTTAGAAAACACTCAACATAAATAATATTGTTGATGTAGGATCCCTTATTATTCTAACAAATAATTAATAAAATTATTTATGATCGAGCTATAATGATTCTTATCACTCAGGATAACGGCATTTTATAGATAAGCGGCTGTAGTTTGTCAAGTGAGTACTAGAGCCTCCACTTTCAATAATATTAAATTATGGACTAGGCGATTGTTTGATTTGTTGTGTCACACTATAAACTATGAAAACTTGCAAAATGAGACAGATGTAGAATTCAATAAGCTAACGGTAATATAAATTTGTGCTGTATCTACATAAAATGGCGGAGTTTAGACATATAAATGTCCATTCTTGGAGATGGATGTTCAAAGACATCTCTCCCATTAACACTCAACCATGGGAGAAAGAGGAAGAGATAGAGAGAGAGAATGAGATATAGAGATTAAGAAAGAGAGAGGAAGAGAGAGAGAAAGGAAGAGAAAGAGAAAGAAGGAAAGAGAGGGGGGGGTCAAAAGAGACTGAGGAAAACATATTAAGAGAATTAGAGAGTGAGAGAAAGAGATTAAGAAAGTGAGAAAGAGCGATTGGGAAAGGTTGATGGAGAGAGTGAGAGAAAATTGGTGGGAGAGCATCGATGGATGAGGTTCACTTGATAGAAGAGATGAGTAGAGAAGAGAAAAGACTCTATGATTATTAGGCAAAAGAGAACGAGATGGAATAAGAATGAGTAGAACAAAATAAATGAAAATACGAGAGGATAAAAAAAACGAAAAGTAAAAATGAATGTGTAAAACAGAGAAAGAGTGGGAAGAATACTAGAAGGACAGTAGAAGTGAAAGGAATGAATTGATAGAAAGATACATAGATGATGAAGAAGAAGAGAAATGGTGATAATAAAGAAGATGGCGTGGCAAAGAGTGGAAATAAGAAAAAGAAAGAGTGAGAAAGAGCAAAAGTAAGAGAGTAAAACAGAGGAAGAGTGAAATTGAGAAATGTTTAGGAAGAGTTATGGCGAAGTCTAAGTAACATTTGGGCAGGTGATTAGATAGAATGAGTTTTTAGTCGAATGTCTTCTAGCTAAACTCACATCCGGATTGAGTTACCTGATGTTTAATGCAGATAACCTACCACAAAACAAAATAATAATAATAATTTATTGTTAACACCCTCATGACACCATGAGTCGAAGGCGAACAAGTGATCGTATTGCAATTACATCCAACTGATGGAGCAAGTAAAACGATCAGGGCAGTAAAACGATCACAGTATCTATCAATTGTGAGAAAAACATGATATTTATTCCGATAAAATTTTTTGAGAAACAAATCCGAATGATTCAGAAGTTTTGGAAGTACAGTAATAGAAGAACATTACTTGTAAAAAAGTGTTACCTAGGTTTCCAAGAGAGTAAAATCTTGGACTTTACTTTATATGAACTTTTTAAACTAAATCACAAAAAGAATAAAAATTTTCCCTGGAATTTAGTTTTAGAACTAGATAATGCATTTCAAGATCTGATACTAACAGAGAGTAGGCCTATAGAATAGGAATCAACTTTCATTCTCTCTGCATATTAAGGCCTATATCCAAGTGATATATCTGTTCTGGTACTCTATTTCTATGTGTATCCACTAATTTGAAATCATAATATACTGCAATTGGAATACACCGCATGTTGTAAACCACGCGTATAAATCTATACATTCTAATTAATCCATTCATAAATCATAAAGTCTACTCTAATGTTCAATTGAATTACTATAGTAAAAAGTAAAGTATCCAATTGATGAAGAGTGAACGGAACGAAAAGAACTGACAAGCTTCAATCATTTCTGTTGGTAGAATATAATAAGCGCCAATACTCGAACAGGAAATTCTCTTTTTAAGTTATATTTCTCTCAAGATGAAAGCTCCTGCACCCACCAACGTCACTGTGGAATGTTTCGTACGCTACCAGAATGAGTCAGATTTTTGCACGATACAGAGCGAGCCTCGCTTTTGAAATCGATTTCACGAACCGAATTTTGAAGCCGATGATATCTTTGAACTTGTTCGTGTCCCTGTTCACCGCATAAACAAGCTGCAAACCCAGCTGCAGGGGTCTATCACACACGGTATCCTGCGCGATTTCGCCTCAGCCTATTACCGCCTTTCAAAAAGCACAGCGGGCTACCTGCGCTCCCCACCCCTCCACCCTGGCATTAGCAAGGGCAGGTGGCCAATGTGAAAGTTCTAATTCGAAAGCAAAAAACAATAATAACTTTTCATTATTGTATTGTTTGATCTATCAAATGAAGTACTGGTCTGGGACCCACTAGATAGCAGCTGGACTCAAAGTAATTGCTGGAATAAAAAGTACAATTATCTCGGCTAGGACAAGGTGTGAGCTACAATTTGCCACTTTGTCTATTCACTAATAATAGACATTATTCTTGCAGGACCCTCTTACTTCCGAGCCAGTGTTGACTTGATGTGTCATCTCATCATTTCCTATGATCTTACAGAAAGAGTTTTTATGCAGTGTATGCCTTCAGGCTCTTTCACTTCAACCCTTTTTCAACATAGTGATAAGTTTCTCAGAAGCAGAAGGTGTGGGTCAAACAATTCCAGAATTTGGCTCTATCAGTTGATAACGAAAGTATAGATTAGATCAAATTCAATTCAAATTCATGGAGTTTCTAAGGAGTTCCTTCCTCTTCAAATAAAATCAGTTCATAAAAGTAGTTTTAAAAAGAAATTCGTGAGTAGAGAATTATTGACCAGTATTACTGATTCACTTGTGTATGACAGTGTCATATACAACGTTGTCCATCGCCAATGAATAGTAGAATGAAAGTGAAGACAATGTGTACTGGCCGGTAGCTTCTTATATGAGTAGTGAGTGTTTATAAATAAGTAATAGTAAAAATATATGAATTTGCCTACCTTATGCTGAATATGGATGGTCTGGTATGAGAAAGGTTGGGGGGAAAGAAGTATAAGAAAAGGATAAAGGATGAGTCGCCCAAACCTGTAGTTGACGAGTTGATTACTAATTTCACGTAAAAACACTACACTCACTAATTTAAATTGAATAATAATTGTGGACTGTAATTTATGCGATGCGATGTTGACTTGTCTATTGTTCATAGCGTACTGGCTAGAAACAACTATGAAAGGGGTGGGGATATCAATAGTTAGTTGCCGCGCGCTTGATAAATCCTGACTATGATAATATAAAATAATAATGTACCTCTACTGGCGCATCCACAATGTGTTCCTTATTGTTGTTTTGTATAGAAGGCTATTGAAGTAATTCAACGTTAGCATTAAAAAACGTTTTTATTTTGTTTTCATATTTATGAAAAATTGATAGTTCTATCTGAATTGATCCCATTTTTATTTAAATGATCTTCGAATATATTTGATGTCTGATCGTACATAACCAGAGAGTATAGAATGAGAATTAGTTCTATCGGATTATACAATTTTATAGTTCTAAAATTGGACTGCTCTTGGATAGGAAACCAGTGTTTGGCCAATTACACATTCGCGTGGTGGAACCTACCAAGGGTATCCCCATCATTAAAAACCATACGAATTAAATATATTTTTTCGTTTTTAAGAATTTTATAATAAAATCGAGGTCTATTCTCTCCGTACCGGTACTCCGTACTGGAACAGTCCACTTGTAGCAGCCGAGAAAAATACGATTATTGTCACCGGCGTCAGCATGGATTAAAAATAAGGAAGTATAATAAGGTGCCACAAATTAAAGACGACAACAATCATTCCAGTCTAATTAGCTCGTTGAGCAGGCAGGAGTGTTTGTTGCGTTGAGAATGCGAGCCTACAAATCTTGCAGCAAGTGAGAGACGAGTGATGGCACTCCACTATATACAGCACGGCAACAGGGCAGCTCAGCCGATTGAATCCATCAGTGAACGACTCAGACATCGCAGGCCGATCGTTTGCCTCATTGTATGCAAAACAGCAGAAATGTAGACGGTCGACCGCTGAAAAAATATCCACCTTCCTTCTTCCACACTCGATGCAGGGCAGTGATATTAATTGTATGAATCGTCCGGTGTCCTTAGTGCGTTCTGCCAACGCCATCCGTCTGCAGAACCTTATCAGAGTGAGCTCACCCTTTTACGCCAATGCAAAGCAAACTGTCCACGGTAATTGATCGCCATGTGAGTCCCAGCCCAACGCAAATAATGCAGCCGCCGCTGGGAAGGTCGATTCTCTCCAACCCAACAATGCCACAATAGAACACCAAAGCTTTAGATGCAGATTTTTCGATTTGGAAGACTCCTATTCAGTCTTCGATTTTGTGTGCTACTTATTTTAATTAAGAACAAAATAAGAAATAAATATTAATAAATATAGGATTTTTGTGTTTCTTGTTCAATTTAGGAATCTGGCGTCTTTGACTGGCCGTGGATTCTTATGAAGTTCTTCTCATTAAACAATTTAGATTGTTTCTTCATGTAATTTGTAACTTCTGCTTATTTGATATACTGAGATTTGAAAATATATTCAATTCAATAAAACAATGCTGAAATTTCCAAATTACTCATGATGAATTTTCAAGTTACTAAGATGAAGTTTTTCTCATTGGAATGCATTTTATCTGACTCCAATTTTCTGTATTGAGATCCAGGGATCCATTTTCTATTTTGTAACTCCTGTAGATCCTGGGATTTAGTTGCTAATTCATTCAATGAGCAATGCTGCAATTTGGAAGTGATTGTACACAACTTACTATGGTTTTGAATGTCTTTTACAGATTTGAACTTTTTTAAACGTCTGCTTGTTTGAGTTGAGATTGTGAGTATTATAATATTATTGTTGTTGATGAGTGTTCTTGTATTTGTGTCATTATTTCAGAAGTAGACTAGTTGAAGAATTAAATAGAGGAGATGTTTGTCAAATAAACATAGATTTTTCTGTAAGATTTCGATCCGAAAGTCAATAAATCAAGATAGACATATCGGAGCTAGACCGTGGTTGTCAGTGGCTTCCTTCATTGCAGGCAGCTCCATGCAGCTCTCAGAGATTCTCGATACCATTGTGACGGAGACTGTTCGCCTGTATGAAGTGTTCAATTGTGCTGTTGATTTTTTATTTTACAAAACAAGTCCAAGGAGAACAAGTTCAAATTTTAAACATGCAAAGCATTTGAAGGTTTGCAATTCAATGTGAAGATTGCGGTGAGCGTTTCGAGTTGAAGAATGCGATCAACGGATGCCATCTTGCACTGCTCCCTCTCTTATACAATAATACGGTAGGCCTCTTTCACCACTGCACAGGATCGCAAAATTTACGATAACTTGTCTCTCTCTTTCTGCTCGGATGCCATCTCCTCTTGTCTTTTAACCCTTTCCTCATTTTATAAACGATCTCCTTTTCAACTCTTTTCCCCATTTCTACTTTTTTCTATTTTATGCTTTTTCTCATACTGTATCTCCATTTTTCATATTTTCTTGTTTCGTTTTCCGTCTACTTTCCAGCTTTCTCATACTCTTTCCCCCTTTTCTTTTTTTTCAATTCCCTATTATTTCTACTCTTTCTCACTCTCCTTCCCAGGCTTATTCTTACTTTCTCATTGCATTTTTCTTGATAATTTTCACGTCCTTAATTTCCTTTCTGAATTACTCCTTCTCTCTTCCACTCAATTCCTCCTTATCCTTCTTCCTTCTTCCACTCGTTTGTCCTTCTTCTATTCTCCTTCTTCTTCATCTTTTCTCACTTCTCTTCTTCCTCAAACCCACTACGTCTTGCTTTTTCCAAGTATTCCAACTTTTTCTTCTATTTCTCACACACACACTTTTTTGACGATGATAAAAAAGACAGACACAACCCCGTCCGTCCCCCTACGCCACAGGCAGCCAACATTCATTTTGTTCACTCTTTCGAGATGTTGACTCTTTATCCTTCTCAAAATTGAAAGTTATTCGCCAAGAGCAGGCTGCAGATGTAATCGGCGCTGTATCTCGTTTCTCGCTTAATAGAATGCGAATAATTCTTCGATTTTTGCGCTTCGATTTTTTGTTGCCGCGACGACTTGTAAGGTCCTATGATCCGGTTCCATAAATCTCGAAACCTTTTCAAATCGCTTGCATCGCATCGCACCGCATCACCAAGTCGCATCACAAATCCTATACTAACTCACTCTTATCGCGTGCTCGCAACCTGATTTGCAATTTCTTATCCTATTATTTCTTAACTTAGGTTTTATTATTTGCACTACTCTCATAATTACAAACCTTGAAGAGTATATTATCAAGCGAATAGCTCTTGAAAATGAAAGTAGGGAAACATTTGCAAATTCTGTTCGAAGGGTTGTGTGAGTAACTATATAAATAATTGGGAAATTTTCTGAAGTTTTTTCAATTTTTCCTGCTATTATTATTTTACTAGCCGGCAGGCTCGCTTCGCTCGCCTTCTCCGCCTAGCCAGGGGGCTCCGCCCCTGGATTCCCGACAGTATCAGCAGTGTCAGTGAGTCAAACAGCAAAACCTCAACAGCAAAAGTAAACTGCAAAACCTCTGGCAGTGTAAGCTGAGTCAAACAGGCTCGCTTCGCTCGCCTGCAAATTCCGTTCAGAAGGGATTCTAGATTTATTTAACATAGCATTTCTAGACATAATCTGGAGCTGTTTACCTAATTTCAACATTTTCTAACAATTTATTCTCGAAAAAAACGAAAATTCCGAAAAATAGTAAAACGCTAATATTGAGCGTAACCTTGGGAAGAATATCGGACATAATTTGAAACTTGATTCAATATCTTCCAAATTAGTTCATCTATAATCACCCTGAACCATTGAATTCACAGTGAGGATTAATCGTATCAAGATGAAAGATATGCAACCCGCAATACATCTACAATTGAAAAAACTGATAACTGGCGTAGTCTTGAAAGGAATTCAAAAATATTCTAACACACCTTATCTGAACCTGCCTACCAAATAAAAATTTTTCCAAAATCCGTTCTTAGCGCGCGTCTAAACGTCCAAATGAACATGCCTGCCAAATTTGAACGCATTCGGTTCAGTGGATTTTTAGTTCTGGTGATGAATGAATGATGATGTTCTGGTGATGAGTCAGTCAGTCAGTCAGTGCCATTTCGCTTTTATAGATATAGATTTCCATCAGTTGTTATGCTCATTTTTGAATCCGCCATTATAATCCAAGTCGTCATAATCATATAATTCTCGCGAAATTTCATTTACTTAAATACGTCTTTCAAAAAAAGGGATAAATTGTTTTATTTTGAGTAGGCTATATCGATATCAATCAGACAAAACCTCAACAGTTCAAATTAATCCACTCCGCCTATTTATTCAATACTATTGTAATTGATCCACTCCACTGTTTCAGGGCCTTCCAACAAAGTCAGTTGTTTATGTAAATTGAATAAAACCATATGATTAGAAAAATTACTCATTATTCCCTCTTATTACTTCCCTTTTCAGTGATTGTATCCCTCATTCTTTGCACACTCCTCTCACATCCTTGTTTCTCCACAAAATCATTCTCTCATCTCATGCGTCCCTTCTCCTTCTCATCCATCATCATCATCATCATCAGTTGGTTAAGTGTAAGACAGAACTTAGTCCTAACTTCGCCGTTTCATGGCTAGTAACGGAGTAGTCTTATTTTAGTATTTATATTAAAAAGTTGTATTTGCTATACATGAATAAAGTTATTCTATCTATCTATCTATCTATCTATCATCCGTCTCTCATCTATTTCTCTTTATACATTCATCTCCTCATCTTATTTATTTTGCTTCTTATTCCTCATCCTTATATCAAATTTCTCATTACCATCATCCTTTCTTTCTCTTTCCTCCTCTTACTCTTTTCCTTTCATCCTTGCCTTTCCCTCCCTTTCTTTTGATAATCTATTTCACTTAAAATCCCTTGTTCTTTGTCAGCTTCTCTCTCCTTCATCTTTCCCTCCTCATACCTCCTTGATCACCCTCACATCTCCCTTCACTTTTTCTACCCTTTTACTTTTCTTTGTTTTTTCATCTAGTCACTTATCTCCCCCTGAGCAAAGATTTCGTAATGAGAACAAGATAGATACCGAGCGATTCGAAATGGTACCCACCTGCGATTATAAATACAGAAGTCGGCGACTTGCAAGTGGTCGGGGAGTGGTGTGTGGCGAGGGGGCGGGGAAGCAAGATGTTATCAACCTGAAAACAGCAAGCATGCCTTCGAGCGGCCCGCAATTATTAAGATCAGGCACTGAGCATGCGCAGAATCTGTGGTCCAGATCACCGCTCTTTGTATTAACAATCTGCTCAACAAACAATGCCTCTTGCTAATTAATTAGTCGTGAACAATAATACTTGTAATTAAGTAGTGAGCTCTTGTGAAAGTCGAGAGCCAGGGTGTTCTAGATAACGAAGAGTATATGGTCGAATTCTTTCTCCTGAGTAACACACTTTTTTGCAATAATGTTTTGCGAAAGAATTTTGAGCTCACTAATATCAGATTAAAATTTCTGCCTAGGGAACAGTCAAATAGTTAATTATTTAAGTATGTTGTGCCTCCAATGTGCAAGTTTGAGTTTTGTACTCACGGCTAAAATTAGATTACGTCAGTCCAGGTTGCACGAAGAGAATTAGAGTTGATTTTTAGTTATTCATTGAAATCAAGATTATTAATTCATAATTGAGCTGAATAGACTAGGTATCGGACTCTCAATGAACAGAATGAGTTTCAGTTTCAGAACAGAGTGTGAGATGGTTTATTCCAAGAGATCATACGATTCGATTCGCTTGTAAATCAACATGGAAAACTTTGCACTTCGAGGACGTTGAAAATTACTTGGGATCTTTCTCTGCTTTAAGGCGCTGGACAATCACATAGAGTAGAACCGGCATCTTTGAACAAACCATGACTACCGTGCGTCTTGAAAATAAATAATAATATTTACTCTTATACTGTAGCTATTCATTTATTTTGTCAAGTAATGAAAACAGGAATAACCAAATAAATACAGAAATAGATCAACAAAGGAGTGCTCGTTTGTCATCGATTGTGGATGATGATGATACAGGGAGACAGATCTTCATCATGTTAGAGGTTCAGTGAGCATCTTCAGCCATTATTGAAGCTAGACATTTGAGTGTGACAGTGCAGAAACTGAATTGTTTTGACAGTCAGCTAGCAACGACAATGCTCCAACAGCGAATGGCACAAATGTGGAAAGAAGCAGGTGCAAAATCATAACTTGACAACGCTCAAGAGGGATGCTATGATGCTATGAGGAATTTTCAACAAAGGAGCTTCATCTCACAATAGCTCCAGACGACATAGACATTGTATGTCTGCGAAAAAGGAATTTTCAATTGGAAGCTCTTCAGTTGATATCTATCAGAACAATTCACAAGGTGAAATAATAAAAATTGAATTGAAATGTTTTGAGAATTCTTAGCTATTGGTTTACTAGTTGGAAAAGAGTTATATGGTAGACAGACAGCAACGATTATTACTTTGTAAACACATTCAGCCCTTCTGATACTAGATAGATTGTGACATTGTATAAGCGCACAATGGACCATATTGTGCGGAATGATTAGGATAATCTATTATAAATATAATCAAGAGATCTGAAACAAATAATTACACTATTTGAATGTGGTTTCTTTCTGTATTGATATCATTTATATTAATAGTTTGATATCATACTCTCCAATAGAAATGTATTGGAATGTTTCGGACGATTATTTTATTTTTATGAGTAGTTTGCATTTGAAGTACTTAAGAAGTAAATAATGAGCTTCGAGTCCAGTAATACTGTACTTATGTTCTGAACAGTAATCCAGATGAACACTTGAAAGCCACTGAGCTCTCGTTGTACGGAATCCACTCAGAAATCCACTCACAAACGCTTGTAAAATTTTTACAAAGTTTAAAATAAAGTCATTTTAATTCAATTAATGTGAGTCTGTTCATCATACATTTTCATTAAATTTTTTTCGCGGGCTTCCGTCCTAAGACCATCATGAAATCATCCTTCTTGGGAGAAATAATATGATTTTCATACGGTCATTTTATCATCTAAAAATTTTCAACTCATACTGGCAACAAAGGAGATGTGTGACGTATTAAGGTCAAACAATGGAAATTAAGAGAATACTACCAACTCAAGAGAAAACTTTTATTCATCTTACTAGACCGAAGTGGAGAAAATAGAATGACATACGGAAATAGGACGAAATATGTACGTCGACTCTAAATACTGTATTACATGATGTATCTCAGGAATTAGAATATGAGTGAGGGAAAGTGTTGAAAGTTTTAGATAGTGTTGGTAAATGAGCTGTTATAATTTTTCACACTCCACTCCCAAATAATCTTCATGAAGCAAGATTATTTTGTAAGTTGAATATCAAAGATTTACTAGTTCAAAGGATCTTTTCTCTTGGGCTTCCTGATTGACGTGAGTTGACCTGAGTGTGACCGCTGGCCGGCAAGCGAAGGGTTGAAGCTCCTCTAGGATGCTGAGGCTGACGAGGGAGTGAGGTGTCGGTCCTGGCTAAAGAGTGAGGGACAAGATAAGGCACCTTGAATGACAAGCAGATTGTAGAGTGGATGGAGTCAATGGCGTGGCTTCGGTAAAACTTAAGAAAGACGTCAATAAAGCGAGCTGCGTCATGACAGCCATTATCTCACTCGCACGCACGCACGCACGCCGACAGACAGGTGTTTCCTAATGGAATGACACCACAGAAATTACAAAGATTAAATCAAGCCAATTATAACTGACCTAAAGCTCGCATTTAGTACTGAATGGATCGCTCGTCATCCATTAACACCTCTCGAGAGCAACCCTCCCTCCTCAACTTCCACTTCAACATAACGCCTTCATTCTTCCCTTATGAATATCATCACAACACAGATGTCGACGTTCTTAGCATTACTATCAAGTCCGACACAAACTGGCTGTAACACTTCTGTCTCTCTTTTATAATGGAGATTTCATTATTGAAATGAAGCATGACCTTGAGATCAGATACTGTAATCTAGATGAAGTCAATATTTAAAAGTGGACGAGCATTCGATTGTATGGCGGATAAATATAATGTGGATCTATATTATCACGAAGTAGATAATATAGAACTTCTTCTGCACAAACACGAGAATCGAAAATGTAGAGGTTGAAATTCGATAAGAGGGTAGATGAGTACGACAGTATTAGGTATCTATATTCATGAATCAGAAAGTAGTAGTTATATGAGAGAATGGGCAGGAGTTTGCTGAAGAGCTATAGGAAAGTAGAGATTGATCATATGAGATATTGATCATGAGTCTCTCCTATAACAGAAGTATCTCCCCTCCTATATGTAGCCTTCCCACTATAACCTTCTCTAACTATCTCAGTTTTCATTTCTGAACCACACATGCGTAGGATGCGTCAATGTACATGAATGAAAAAATTAATAATACTGTTTATTGCCTGATATCAAGAACATAACTCACAAACACTGGTATACATGGTTAATAGGCCTACTGTTGTGTTTTTGAATTACATAACTGAAATCAAGCTCTTGTTGAGGTATTACTAAGATCGAGTATCAAGCTCAAATTTTATCACCCAATTCGGTTGATTCAGCTTGCCAATCTTCCTCACTTCTAGTTTTATAATTTTTATTTGCATACTATAGTAATGGATGAAGTCTACCTGTCTACAAGACAGGGAGTGCCAATTATATGGTTATAAAATTTGGTAATTTAATCCTTGACGAGAGTCAGATCACTAGTACGAATCATTCCAGCCGAATCTTAGTTGAGATAAGACTTAAAAAAGCCATGTAGCTCTTATTTCATAGGAATTCAAATGAGTTTGGAGTCGTCGTCTTACTTCACTCGTACATCCTTGTTGATCCTACAAGGCGTCCAGCGGCGAATTTCCATCAACATGTTGGTAGTCGTCACAATCCTGTCCTCGATTTTTTCTAGTGAGCGCAGCGGGGTGGCGCACTCTGCAGTTAGCATACGGAGATCCTGTAATCGCTACAACAGACTGTCAGTTGGATGTTCAGAAGCAATAATGAAATATGCGATACGCTTCAAATGGCAACATCAACTTTACGGTTAGAGCTCTATTTTGAATATAACGCTAACGATACATAAAAAGCTCATTAAGGATGAAAGGAGTTTCATTATAGACATGCGGTTGACTTTGTTTTGAAATAGGCTGCCATAAATATTACTTGTTCATAATAAAAAGGTATTTTTATTGTTGCATCATCAATTGTTTTGCATGCATTATATTTCTAGCAGCTCAAATCTAATACTATATTTGCTCTTTAACTAATGTTATTTTGTTGTAATTCATAACAGGTTATACAAAAACTTATATTCAAGCCAAATGTGATATGGCTAGTAGTGTTGTAATCGACAAAGTGATAAGAAACTTTATTTTCTCAACTGAAACCGAAACTGCAACTCCTTGTGAATGAGAACCATAATATTTATTTACATAGCAATAGGCCTATCACCATGAGTGTCTTGTCAATCACAGTATGGCCATTTCAATTGGAAAATACATTAGTGTAATAATATTTAAAATTCTAACCTACATAATATACAGTATATGACCATTAGTTCTATGAATAACTAAGTTTAGACTGTTCAGAGGATGAAACTTTTTTGAAGCACTTGACTGCTTGTTTCACGTGCCTCAACTCAACTAATACTACTAACTCAACTATTAACATAAACATATAATACGTAATCCAAATTCATGAGTACGGGGAAACAAAGTTTCCTATTCAACCATAATACCGAATCAATGTAGCGGTAAAAAATTAGCATAGCAGCGGGAGGGCAGCGGAGGCTGCTTGATTGAATGTTCATTTCGAAAAGAAACGCCGCGCTGATTCTCAAATGCCACGACAACACGATTAGATAGCGCATCAGAATTCTGATTCTGATCATCGATGCAGCCGTAGAAGCTGAAATCACCGACCGACACAGAGCCTGCGCGGCTAAGTAAGTAGCATGAGTCTGCTAATAATCTGACAGTGAATCGGCCGACAACATTCTCAATTCTCATGTCGCTGTCAGGTGATGGGGGGCGGTGACGGGGGTGGCAAGAGGCGGCTGTCAAGCGATCAACAGCGCCCAAAAGCCCGACTCTCGCCGCGATTAACATCCTTGACAGCGACCAATATCGATTCTAATTCATGCATCGAGATACACACTCAAATATCACAACTCATGGTGCTTCGTGGTTTGTATGCTTCTTACTCGTTCAATTTATTGTAAAACCCACTTGAAAAGAATGCGTCTATTCTGATGTAAATTATAATAAGCTAATTTACAGAAACAATGATTTTGAACCTGAGATCAACGTTTATCTTGAAATCACCTGAGCTATACTATAGGTGAAATCACCTATACTTACACTACACACTACACTCTGTAATAATCTCTCTCTCAGAGAGTCTAATGATAGCCTACTCTCTCTTCTAGGATTGAGAGTGAGCGTTAGTAATTGGATGAGTGAAAAAGAAACATATTGTTAAGATGATTTAACATTAAGAACTTGTTTTGCTCTAAAAAATCAAGAGATTAGTTTTTACCAAATAGTTGAGAAGAATAAGAATGTATACTAGTAAGCCCCATGGGCTGAAGAACTCGCGTGCAAATTCCAAAGTCAACTTATGGCTTGAATAACATGATGATGAAATTTTGTAGTCAAGTCCACTTGATCAAGTTCATTGATGCGTTGGCTGCCGCGAATAGTCCAAATAGGAACCACAAATCATACTAATATGATACCTATATTAATAAAATACTGAAGAATTCCATTTTGTGAAGTTATAATTATGTACGGAATATTTTGATTTATGATTTTAATTTTTTTTGTTATTCCAACTATCCGTGAATCCGCTGCAGCCAAAGCACCAATGAAAATGTACATATCAAGACGACTCTACTGCAAAAATTCAGAGGATTCACGGATAATTTTAACGTTCTACATATACGTATATTCTAATCTACAATTAATTTTGATACAATAACTTTCCCTTATTAATTGCTGAAACTCATTCGTAGTATATTGAAACTCCATGTAGAGTATAGTCATACATGTATAAATATCTTAATTTCATTCTATATTGAATTCAATAGACTTTCGTGAGTTCTCAAATGTATTAAATTGAAGAATAGTTGAACCATTGACAAATATTGTAGAACTTCGTTCAAGAATGGAATTTTTCCAATATTTTTATAGCCTATTTCAATTTGTAAAAAATAAGAAAAAAATTATGGATGTCATTAGCATTCATCAAGCAAGGGTGACATATTATTAGTTTGACTTAGGCCAATATTACACGGTAATATTTTCTATTACTCATTAATACGAAAAAAGAGATGAAAATACAAATCATATTTTTCATCTCTTTTCATTTGATCTATAGCCTTATGCGATAGAAAATATAATAGGACAACAGGAAATGGTTGAAGATTGGACTGATATGCGCTCTCTAATGTGTCTAATTTGAACTAATCATATACCTTCATTTCATGTTTACATTTACGAAAAATTGTAATTGAAAAAATAATTCTAATATTTATTTGTGATTGAACAAAAAAATAAAAATAAATAAATAAAAGAATAAAACGCCTAGCTTTAGACATCTAGTACACTTTTTGTACGCTGGGCGCGCTGCTCGCGTTTCTTCAGCTGCCCAATTGTGAGTTGAGCGATCTAGTGAAGTGGCACTGTTCCGGCTGTGAATTGAGGTTAGAACAGTTTCGGTTATTGCAGTTCAAACCGGTTGATCTCCTAGACTTAAATATAAAATTGAATGATATTGTAGATAGAATTAGTGTTGTAAACAGCGAAAATATCAGGCTATCTGAGAAATTGAATTCTACTTTGCAATGTACTCCAAATCTTCAATTGGAATGTAGACCTACTGCTAACAGTAGGAGATCGTCAATCGGTAGCCTCAACTTTGAAGGATTTTCTAGTCCCAATCCCAAAGAAACTGAAAAAAACTGTTAAGTGGAAAAATAGCGTTCAAAATCAACTGCTGCAAGTGAGTGCTGTAAAATCTAAAGTTAAAAAGTTCGAAAATATTGCAAAGGTAGACTTGACTGTGGATGACAATAACTTCCCAGCTCTCAATGATCAATATAAAAATCAAAATAAAACTGAAACTTCTGAAACGAGCAATAGGACTGAACAGCAGGTTAGTACTATTTTGCATGCAGTTAGTGAAAGTTCAAGTGATTCTCCAGGTAAAAAAGGTAATGACTGGAAATTAGTGACTGGTAGAAGGCAGGCAAAGAAAGCAACTAATCGTAAATCTGATCAAAATCTCATTATAGGCTCAGGTTTGATTGGCTCAGAATTTCTATCAGGTGGAAAAAAGGCCTGGTTTCATTTAGGAAAAATAAAAAAAGGAACTTCTGTGACAGATGTTGAATCATTTTTGTCTTCAACTTTCCCTCAGTTGGATATATTGGTAGAAAAGCTAAACTCAAAGGGTGCTTATGATAGTTTCAAGCTAGGTATTGATTTCATTCATCGAGAAAAAATCACTGAACCTTCCTTATGGCGAAAGAATATTACTTTGAGACGTTTTTTATTCATAAGACCAAAGGGGGGTCAATGAAATAGTAGTGTCAGGGCCATCCTGTGCAGTGAATGATGGACTCTTATTGCTTTTCTGTAATGTGCAATGTCTTAGTAATAAGTTGCATGAAATTGAAGCAATAATGCGAAGTGAGATGTATGATCTGTTGTGCTTCTCAGAACATTGGTTTAGAGAGTGTGACCTTGAGTTGATTGAAATAAATGACTTTGCTTTGACTGCTGGATTTTCTCGTGTTGCTCAGAAAAATGGAGGTGTTGCAATTCTTGTGAAATATAATTTGAATGCTGCATGTGTTAATGTTGAACATTTCTGCTTGGAGGGTGAGCATGAGTTTGCTTGTGTAACTCTGGGGCATGCTAAGATGTATATAATCGTGGTGTATTGTCCACCATCAGGCAACCTAGGTGGCTTCTTTCAGGCCTTGGAGGATATGATTATTATGCTCAAGGAGCTTAACCCAGGATTTGAATTCGTAGTTGGGGGAGACTTCAACGTCAATGTATTACTTATGAACAATAAAACACGTGACTTTCAGAACCTGTTGAGATCTCTGAATCTATATCTGACAATTCATCAACCTACTAGAATGGATGCATGCCTTGATAACGTTTCCTCCAGTCTGAGGCTGAATGAGAATGTTTGGTCAAGAGGAGTCCAATATGAATTGGGAGATCATGAGGCAATTAAGTGTCTGGTGATTCCTATTGCCAGGAAAAATGATAAATCAGGTGGACCAAACCAGTTGCCTGTTAGTACTAAAACAAGGTTGATTACAGATTACAAAGTTGAAATGTTCTGTAATGGACTGAGAGATGATGACTGGCTTATGTTACTTCAGCATCAGGATGCAGAATCCAACTTCACAGCATTCTTTGACTGCTTTCTAGGTATGTTTAATGAATTCTTTTCACTTATTGATATCAGGAGCAAAAGAAAGAGAGCATCACCATGGATTAGTAAGGAATTGTTGGATCTCAGGGATATTGTTCTAATTGCTTATGAAAGATGTAGAGTGGATGGCTCCAGAAATTCAAAGTTGATCTATACTAATCTGAGAAATCACTACAGGCTGGAGGCTGAGAAAGCTAAGTTCTCTTATAATGCTGACTGTATTAGTAGAGCACCAAATAAATGTCTGGCAGCATGGAATGTCATTTGTAATGAGTTACAGTCATCTGTTCCAAAGAAAATTCCACTCTCTCCAGATGTGCTCAACAACCATTGAGTTGAATCTATTGAGCAAATAGCGGCAAAAATGACATTGCCTGTGACACTGGCATCAACATCAGCATTGCCAAACACATTATCACCAGCACTGGCATCATCAACTCTGGCTTTACCAATGGTTTCATCAGCATCAGCATTGCCAGATACATCATCACCAGCATCATCACCAGCACCAGCATCATCACCAGCACCAGCATCATCACCAGCACCAGCATCATCACCAGCACCAGCACCAGCATCATCACCAGCACCAGCATCATCACCAGCACCAGCACCAGCATCATCACCAGCACCAACATCATCACCAGCATCATCACCAACAACAGCATCATCAACTCCAGCAATGCCAGCTACAATGCCATCAGTAGTGGCTTTGCCTGTGTATCCTCTGGTGCAGGCTGGGTGGACGCCAGTGGCTGCACTGGTGTGGCGCAGAGTCACATGTGAGGATTTCCTGAAAATCACCATGAGCCTGAAGTGTTCAACAAGCAAGGACATTTATTGTATGTCAAGTAGGTTCTTGAAGCATATTATTAAGCCTATTTTGATTCCACTTACTCACTGTATAAATGAATGTATGGCTCAGAATGTTTTTCCAGATAAGTTGAAGTTGGCAAGGGTTGTACCTATTTATAAAAAAGAATCTCATCTGGAGCCAAATAATTATAGGCCAGTCTCAGTTTTGCCAGTAATGTCAAAGGTATTTGAGATTATAATGGCTAGCCAATTGTATGAGTTTTGTGAGCTGAATGGTCTGTTTGCTGACACTCAGTTTGGGTTCAGATCTGGACGGTCAACAGTGGGAGCAGTTGAATTTATTGTTAAAAGAATACTTGATAGCTTTGAGGGGGGAAGGCTTGCTGGGCTGACACTCTGTGACCTCAGCAAGGCTTTCAACACCCTGGATCATAAGATTTTGCTGTCCAAGTTGACTGTATATGGTGTGGTTGGGGGCCCTCTCTGGCTTATGCGCTCATACTTGAGGGGATGCAGACAGGCTGTTCAGGTAGGTGGTAAGCTTTCAAAGGTCAGAGCCTTGAGTTATGGGGTGCCCCAGGGATCTGTGCTGGGCCCCCTGCTATTTCTGATTATGATTAATGATGTTGCTCTTTCAGATCTTAGGACAACTGTATGCTATGCTGACAACACCTCCCTCCTGGATGTTGGCAGGGATATGGGCAAAGTCCAGTCATTGATGAGTGCCTCTAGAGTGGCGGCCGCAGACTGGTTTGCTGCAAACAGGTTTGCTTTGAACAGTGAGAAGACTCAGGCCATTGTTTTCAGTCTTAGGAATGGCCTGCAGTATGAGTTCCCTCCAGTAAAGCTATTGGGCTTTCATCTGGATAGAAAGCTTGCTTGGGGAGAGCATATGCAGAGTGTTTACTGCAGGTTGAACCGAGTCCTTTTCCTGCTGAGAAGTCTGAAGAGCTGTGTTCCTGGGCCATATCTTCGTATGAGCTACCATGCTTTCTTCCACAGTGTGATGTCATATGGCATCACACTCTGGGGTGGAGCTGCTGAGGTGAGGGCCGTTCGGCTGCTGCAAAAAAAGGCCATAAGAACTCTTTGTGGTGCTGGGTACCTGGCCCCTTGTCGACCACTCTTTGTTGAGCAGCGAATTCTAACTGTGTTTGGCCTCTTTATTTACAAGATGGTTATCAAGGCGGTTGGAGAATTGGGTGTCCTGCCTACCAGGGGGGATGTTCATGAGCATAATACCCGTAATAGGGGGAGGCTTGACCTCCCATACTGCAGGCTCAGCAGAACGCAGGTTGGCTCGGATTACATGCTTGGAAAGATGTTGAATAAGCTGCCTGTTGCAGCAAGGACTCTGCCAATGTCAAGCCTGAGGAGAGGATTGAGGATGTTCCTTGAGGAGAATTCTTTTTATTCTTTGAATGAATTTTTTGAATTAAGTGGTGTCTCTATTGAGCACTATTTCAATTTTTGAGTGCATGTCTTGGATTTGTAAGTGCATGCTTTGCTTGTATGACTTTTGTGTCTTTTATTTTTTCTGACTTGTCTATTTGTGAGTCACCCACTGGGTGACCACACTATGGACAGAAACATTAATAATAATAATAATAATAATAATAATAATAATAATAATAATAATAATAATAATAATAATAATAATAATAATAATAATAATAATAATAATAATAATAATAATAATAATAATAATAATAATAATAATAATAATAATAATAATAATAATAATAACATCTGCTCTGGTGCAAGATGGATCCAGTGATTTGGTGCTCCATAATTAATGTATGTTTTGGAATTTTAAGCTTTAATTTTACTAATCAAAAAGTTGAATTGTGAAAAATAATGTGTGTTGAAGTGAAGTGTAAATTCAAATCGTTCAATTTTCAAGCTATAATATTTTAACTGTGTCACTAATTTTACAAATCCATATTTAAGGTTAACTACTACATAAATACAATTTGCAAAGAGAAACCATAGCAACCAATTCAATGGAAAGGCCTATTCAACTACAAATTCCTAGACCTGTTGCTCCAGATGTTTTGCTGGACTTACGTCCACCAACCACTAGAGCAGGCATTCCAAGGCAAAGATTGCGATGGTCAGATGAGATAAATAGAGAGCTGTTGCTTTGCTATTACGTAGTAACAAACAACGAAATTAATAAGGTACGATATCGAGCAGCATTAAGAAATAAATTTTTAGAAACTCACCCACAACTTCAATTTTTAACAGAACAACGTCTAGCTGATCAAATAAGAACTATACACAGAAATAATCGTATTCCAATAAATATAAGAGAAAATCTGAAAGAGCAAGCACAAATCATTCTGGAATCAACCCATCCCAACCCAAACAGAGAGACAGAAAATAACCAAATACAACAAATGGTTGAAGATGAGATATCTCAACCAAACAATGAAGATGGCAATAATCAGATTGCACCAGTAGCAGATGTTTTGCAGGCTGCTCAGCCTGCAACCACTGCTGCTGGATTGCCAGGAGGCGTATAAAATGGACCAATGAAATGAATAATGAAGTCATTCGCCTATACTATAATGTAACAAAAATGGAAACAGATATGAATGAGGTGAGACCAAGAATGTTACAAAAATTCTTAGAAAAATTTCCTGAACTTACTCCAAGATTGAACCAACAAAATTTGGCTGATAGGAAAAGAGCAATTACTGTGAGAGGCCTACTGACAGATCTAGAAATTGAGAGAATCAAGAGTGAGGTTAACAGATTATTACAAAGAGAAGGTGAGTTGAATATTGCACGAGGGGATATTGAATACCAAGAGCTTTTCAATAATGATGATCAGGTGGAACCCATGGGTGCAGATGACAGAGATCCTCACATAGAAAATGTGGAGCAGGCAAACATTGAGCAACAACAGCTTGGTATTTATGATAATGAAGGTGAGTTGGATATTGCACAAATGGATATTGAATACCAGCAGCTTGATAATAATGATTTTGAGGTGGAACCGATAGGTGCAGATGATAGAGATGCTCACATAGAATATGTGGAGCAGGCAAACATTGAGCAACAACAGCTTGGTATTTATGATAATGAAGGTGAGTTGGATATTGTACAAATGGATACTGAATACCAGCAGCTTGACAATAATGATGTTGAGGTGGAACCGATAGGTGCAGATGATAGAGATGCTCACATAGAATATGTGGAGCAGGCAAACATTGAGCAACAACAGCTTGGTATTTATGATAATGAAGGTGAGTTGGATATTGCACAAATGGATATTGAATACCAGCAGCTTGTCAATAATGATGTTGAGGAGGAACAACAGCTTGGTATTTATGATATTCTCTGTAGGAGAGCAGAGACAAATTACTATCAAGCAATGAATGATTGGTATGGATCAGACCCTTCCTTGAGGCCAAAGATCCCAAAGTTGCATAATTCAAAAAAATTAAATGTTATAACAAATTATCTCAATTCTAATGTGTTGACAAATACTTTGGCTGATGCAATCGATCTAGATCATGTACAGCTTGCTGTATATTGTGCAGCCAATGCTACTGCTAAAACTCTTGGACAAAAATTATTAAGTAATGATAATAGGAGGAGAAATCAGAAAACAGTACCACCTTGGGAAAAGAGGTTAAATAAAAAGATAGGAATGCTACGCAGGAACTAGGCCAACTCACTCAATATAAGATGGGAAATCGGTCAACAAGGTTAATAAGACATGTTCAGAGAATCATATCACCAATTCAAGATCTTGAGTTTGTTGACAGAGATATGCTAGCAGATATAATTGATTTGAGGGTGCAAAAGCTAGCTGTGTATGCCAAGAGACTAAGGAGGTACAAAGAGAGTAATAAGAGAAAGATACAAAATAGAATGTTTACTCAAGATCAACGAATGTTTTATCAGAAGTTGGAGAATCCAATTGCAAATGATGGTGAGGTAAGACCAACAGTGGAGGCAATTACTGAATTTTGGACTGATATATGGGAAAATCCAGTTGTACATGACAGGCAGGCAGGCTGGTTGAGAAGAGAAAGACAGTTAAGTCAAGATGTGGATGTGATGAGAGGTGGTGATATATCTGTGGAAGAAGTTGAAATGGCAATTCAAGGAACACATGGTTAGAAAGCACCTGGACCAGATGCAGTGCATAATTATTGGTACAAAAAGTTCACTACATCACATGTAGCAATTGCAAGAGCCTTCTCATACATATTGCTCCAACCTACAACAGCACCAATGTGGCTTTTCAGGGGAAACACATTCCTTCTTCCAAAAGGGGAAAGGTCAACTGATCCTTCTAAGTACAGACCTGTAACATGCCTGTCCACTCTATATAAGATTCTTACAACCAGAATTTATAGTCATTGTGTGCAGAATAATGTAATTGCAGAAGAACAGAAAGGATGTGAGAAATTCAGTCAAGGTTGCAAGGACCAAGTGATATTTGATTCAATTATTGTGAATAATGCAATCAAAAAGCAGCGAAACTTACAGATGGCATACATTGATTACAAGAAAGCATATGACTCAGTACCTCATACCTATCTACTTGAAATTCTCAAGGTATACAAATGTGATCCAGTAATAGTAAAGTTTCTAGAATGTGTTATGCCAAAGTGGGAAGTAGTTGTCCACTGCAATACTCCAACTCAACATATCAGGGCATGCTCCATTAAAATAAGAAAAGGCATTTTCCAAGGAGATTCTTTGAGTCCTCTCTGGTTCTGCCTGTGTTTGAACCCTTTAAGTCGGATTCTCAATGACAGTGAGAGAGGGTTCAAGTTGACTGATGGAAATGACGTGATTAGAGTGTCACATAGGCTGTACATGGATGATTTGAAATTGTATGCAGGGTCTAGACAACACATGCAATCCTTGCTAGAAAGTACACAGCAATTCAGCAATGATGTGAAAATGAGCTTTGGCCTGGACAAGTGCAAATCAGTAGGACTAGTGAGGGGTGGACTGGAGCATTCAGATGGTTTTGAGGTTGGAGAAGGAGAAATGATTGAATGTTTAGAGAGTCATGAGACCTACAAGTACTTGGGATTCATGCAGTTGAGAGGGATATCTCATACAAAAGTGAAAGATTGTCTAAAATCTAAATTCTTGGGTTGAGTGGCAAAGATACTGAAGACAAAGTTGGATGGGGGAAAAATTGTGAAAGCCATCAATACATGGGCAGCACCCACTATTACTTACTCATTTGGTGTCGTAAAATGGTCAAAGACAGACCTGGAAGAGATAGAGCGGAGGGTGCGAGTATCAATGACAAAGTATAGGTCACACCACCCAAAGTCAGCAGTGGAACGTGTCACATTACCCAGGATCATGGGTGGGAGAGGAATAATTGACATTAAGAGCAGGCACAATAGTGCTGTTCAGAGGTTGAGGCAGTATTTCCTATCCAAGGCAGACTTACTGCTCTACAGAATAATGATGAGTAATGATGTGGAGGGTGCACTCCTTTGAAGTTGGCTGAGAATGGATATACTCCTCTGTATGAAGTAGTGACAATTGAACAAAAGATTGAGACATGGAAGCAAAAAGAACTACATGGTGCACATGCCCAGATGCTCAGTCAAGAGTACATAGACTGTTGCTCATCCAATTTGTGGTTGCAGTATGGGTCGTTGTTCCCCGAGACAGAGGGGTTTGCCATTGCAATCCAAGATAAAGTTATTGCCACAAAGTCTTATAGAAAACGCATCCTGAAAGAAAATGGCTTAGATGATAGGTGCGAAGGTGTAGAATAGCACCTGAAACAATTGATCATGTTATTGGTGGGTGCTCTTCCCTTGTAGGGGTGGAGTATACAAAACGCCATAATGATGTGGCAAGGATAATTCACCAAAGAATTGCCCTACAATTTGGTTTTCTTGAGGAGGAGTGCCCCTATTACGAATACCAGCCAGCGCTTGTGCATGACAATGAAAGGGCAAAGTTGTATTGGGACAGGGCAATACGAACAGACCACACCATCACCGCAAATCGTCCTGATATAATGGTCATGGATAAACAGGAGAGAATTGCCTTCCTGGTCGATGTGGCGATCTCAACCATAATATGAGGACAATGCATGCCCAGAAGATTAACAAGTCTCTATCATCTGCAGAGTGTGAGAGTGGTACCAGTGGTGATTTCGAATACAGGAGTGGTTCCAAAATTCTTGAAAACATGTTTAAAAGAGCTTGGTCTTGAGTATCTCATTGCAAAAATTCAAAAAGCTGTGATTTTAGACACTTGCCATATTGTTAGAAAATTTCTCTCACAGCAATAGCATGTAATATAATTTGAGTAGTTTGAGTAACTTATACCTGGCATTTGCCTGTATCATTGTAACTATGTTGAATGTGAATAAATAAATAAATAATAATAATAATAATAATAATAATAATAATAATAATAATAATAATAATAATAATAATAATAATAACAATAATAATAATAATAATAATAATAATAATAATAATAATAATTAAATACCCGCCTTATCAAAGCATGGAAATTTAATAGAACAAACCACTTTAAAACATTTCAACAAAAATAATGGAAAAATGAATGACAATAAAATAATTCAAATTTGCCGCCTCTTGTCGTCAGCTGTTCAAATAAATAGACTCCTATCACATGTTTGAAATTTGAGATCAATAGTAACATATGACTTCCAAATGAAACATTTTCTTGATTTGAGAACATTATTATTTTTATCCCTCATGATAGAACTTCAAATTTGCCGCTAATATCAATCAGCTGTTTTATTGGAATCAGATGCATTCACCAAAAAAAATTGTTCAAATTCCATATGACATTTTTTCCAGCCGTGATTATTGTGTTAAAATATGATAGATACAAGAGTAGATATAGATATATTGTTGCTAAGAGCTTATCCTTTTTTCGCCTGAAAAAGGATGAAGGAGTTGATCAATTTTATTGTCCAATGAACTTGACCTGTATAAATGTTCGAAGAATATATGTTCTGAATTTGAAGTTGATTAATTGAGGCGTTCGAAAGTTATTGTCGAACATACAAACAAACAAACAAACGAACGAACAGACGGACAACGACTTTGGCGTCAAGTCAAAAGTAAGAACTCGCTTACGCTCGTTCAATAAAAATCAACAAATGAGAATTGATATGGATTAAAATAAGGAATTATTTTTATTAATTGAAGATCAGTTTAACTTTAAAATACATTTTTTTGCTTTTTTCAAGTTTTCATAACATTAACTAGAACTACAATATTCTTCCCATTTCAGAATTATTCTAATGACTTCTAATCATAATATTCATCTGACATAATTTCCTGATAAAGCAGTCTAATTTTTAACCCAGCATTTAGTTTGCTCTCTTTCCCAGTTGCCAATTCTCTAAACGTATAAGTTCGGCTTCAGCAAATTAATTTCCAGATAACATAAACTATTTTTTAGTGATTACAATTCTTCATCATTTGTTACTTGATACTGATAACTCTCAACTTCCAAAGTTTATTTCTCTAGAAGACCTACATTTGATAAACAATCGCGTTTCATTTAAAAATAAAACAAGAATTGTTCATACTTATCAATCCCAAGATGCTCCATTTTCCAACTTTTCGTTTTTCAATCATTCTCCTGCATGTTCAAATGAGCTCAGCTTCCATTTAAAACTGCAATTTATGATGCAATAATAAGCTATTGTTGTTGATGAGGTCTGGGAGAAAGGAGGCAGCTATTGGCAGTTGGGCTGTAAACATGATGGAGAAGGCGCAAAAAGGAGAAAGAAGAGGTAATGAGCGTTGCACGTCAAGAGGCCAGCACACTCCTTCTCGCCTCGCCATTACGGAGACGTTGCGTTATCTCTCTTCAAAAAACTCGCATCCATCGCCATTAAGAAATGACGACTGCTATTGGCTATCGTCGTACGGAACCAGAATGCTTTGGAACGGAACACCCCTCACCCCACCCCGCCATAACTACATGTAGATAAGGAAAATTAAGTGGATGTGATGGGAGGGGTGGGGACGAGAGTGTACTCCCAAATCGCTACAACAGAGATATGACAGATGAATGCAGGTATTGATAACATTGTGTCATGACACCTGATAAAGTCATAAAACCACAAAGATTACCACCTCCTCGAAGCCGCCATTACTGTAATTAAGTCATTAAGGCAATGTTTCCTCTTTCATACCAACACTCTCACAACAATTTGTGCTCAGCCTTCACACCCAATTCGTTGTTTTTCGCCCCGGTTGTATACTAATTGAGTCATTTCTTTCTTCCGCTATCATTACACTGCAGATGTGCCTTGATCACTTGTTTAATTATGATTACCTTTAAGTTTTGGCTCCTAATCGTAGATCTAATAATATGCAGATAGCAATGCATAGTATGATCTTGACGAATAGATAAAAGGGTTGTTGGAGCATAGAGTACTGTATTTACGGTGGGATGATCATTTCATCATGGAGTAATTGGTTTTAATTTGACCCACAAAAACACAGTAAAAAGTGAGTTCATTTTCCTCTGAGTTGCTTGTCAGTGTAACGTTCTCTAAACTTTTTTTTCTGGTGAGTTCAGTAGTTGTGTAAATATCAGTAACTAGCCGGCAGGCTCGATTCGCTCGCCTTCTCCGCCCCATGGACCCCCGACGTTATCGGCAGTGTGAGTCAAACAGGCTCGCTCCGCTCGCCTGCAAAACCTCTGTCAGTGTTAACTGAGAAAAAAGGCTCGCTTCGCTGGCCTGCAAATTCCGTTCAGAAGGGGTTCGAAATTTATTGAACACAGTATTTCTAGACCTAATCTGGACCTGTTCACCAAATTTCGAAAAATCTAAGAAAAACTCCGAAGATTCCGAAAAATAGTAAAACGCTAATATCTAGCTTAAACTTGGGAAGTATATCGGACATAGTTTGAAACTTGATTCAATATCTTCTAAATTGGTTCATCTATAATCTCGCTGAACCATTGAATATACAGAAAGGATTGGTCGTATCGAGGCGGAAGATATGCAACCCGCAATACATTTACAATTTTTAAAACCTTATTACCGGCGTAATCTTGAACAGATATCGAAAATATTTCAACACAACATTTCTATACCTTATATGAACCTGCCTACCAAATACAAACATTTTCTAGCGATTGGTTCTCGAAAACATCAAGAAAACGCCGAAAAACTATAGAAAAATATTAAATATTTGGCGTATACTTGACAAGTTTTTAGAATCCGTTCTTAGCGCGCGTCTAAACGTCCAACTGAACATGCCTGCCAAATTTGAAAGCATTCGGTTCAGTGAATTTCTAGTTCTGGTGATGAATGAATGAATGGATCAGTCAGCAGTCAGTCATTCAGTGCCATTTCGCTTTTATAGATATAGATTAGGTCTTGTCTACGAAGCATCCATTGAGTGCATGTATTTGATGAAATCTATAGAATAGGATTAATTTCTTTTAAAATATTCACTTATTGAACGATTGAATACAGTAGCTTGAAGACTCCAGCACTATCTCTGTAATCTGTGATCTGTAATCTATTTGAATATGGAGAATGGAGCTATTTTTCAGGTTTCTTGAATTAGACTTTTTGGATTAACTCTAATTCTATGCAGAATTTACCAAAATCTATAACTCCTCTGAGTTGCTTGTCAGTGTAACGTTTCTAAACTTTTTTTATGATACGTTAAGTAGTTGTGTAAAAATCTGTAATCATGAATTCTTATATACGAAGCATCCATTGGGTGCACGTATTTGATGCATTCGATACAATAGGATAATTTCTTTCACAATATTCAATATCGAATACAGTAGCTTGAAAACTCCAGCACTATCTCTGTAATCTGTTATAGAATATGAGGAATGTAGCTATTTTTCAGGTTTCTTGAATTAGACTTTTTGGATTTACTCTAATTCTATGCAGAATTTACCAAAATCTAGATTTTCTGCTACCGAAGCTACTTATTGAGTTGATCAGCTGCCACATTGTTCCTGGAAAACTAGAGGCCAAGGAGTTTAACCTCCTTGCTAGAGGCATACTATTCAATGAAAAATCATTAATTAGTATCAAATCTGATTAAGGGCAGACTGGAGCAATTAAAGATTGGTTTTGAAAATGGTTTTCGAAAACAAAAATTTTATAAAAAATAAGTAGGTTCAGTAGTGTGTCAAACAGTACTGATAGAAAAAGTTTCTTAAGTAGAGGCTGAGAAAGGGTTCACACTAATAAGGGTATCACAAATAAGAAGTTGTAGTCAGTAACAATTCTCGAACTAGAATAGAATACGTTTTAAATTCTACAATCTGTTCGATTATTATTATTCATAGCTGTTATCATTATAATGCATTTCAAACTCAAACGCTCTTGCCGACTCCAGAATAGCAGGTTCAATCGACGCATTCACTCTAGAAGATATTTCTTCAGTTTTGTCTGAGAGTCCCTACTAATCAGACGATAAAAGCTATTATAATTTATGGCAAGATGATCATTGTAGGAGAGGAGGTCATTCTCGACTACGTCCATCCTTCTCCTCTTTAATAAAGATAATTTACAACTGAAAATTCATTCATACAATCATTGCTCATACATTGCTCATACATTGTTCATACAATATGTTTATTCATTCAATATACAAGTGTTCACACTACGTTTTAATTCTCTCTGTTATGTTTTTTACTCTCAATATATTATTTATTATATTTCCGTTTAAAATTATCATTCATGATTATCAATAATAATAATCAACCTCTCACTCACAAAATTCCTCCCATTCCAATGGACAGCACAATTTAGCCTATAAAATTGACAGAACATAATGATACTTCAATTACATTAATATTATACACAGTAATATGTCATAGCAATCTTTACATTGGCGTTACGGTACTGTGGATTTGTTAAGCGGGGGTGGAGGATGAGGAGGAGGAGGAGGAAGATGAGGAGCGTGGTGGGCAGAGGGGTAGTAGGAGGAGGAGGAGGAGAAGAAGAAAAAAAGAAAAAGAAGAAGAAAATTGTAAATAAATATGAGAGAAAAAAGGATTGTGGGAGGAGGCGATGAGAAGCCAGACAGCGGACTGATGGAGCGTCGAGCCAGAATCAGTGAAAAAAACTACTCGACAGAAGAATGTATTTTCCGTGATCGTCGATGATTGCGAACGCCAATTAGACAGTGGATACTGTTGAATTATAATCGGGGTCCATGCTACCGAGCAAGCATAAATAACAGAGAGCCCCCTTTACGCCCCCCCCCATCACAACCAACCACTCGAACTCGGCGCTATTATAACTCTCGGCACACACGACAAATCGAGCACTCGCCATTAAATTGTTATAGCCCAATTATTATTTTCTTTATTCATGAGAAGACACGCCCCGCCGCAATCTTTCTCTGCTTTTTCACGAGTCTTCTTCTCATTCGGTACAATGTTGATTTTCCATCCTTCTCCACCGTTGCGAGCTCGGATTCCTCATACAAACTCTTCTCATTATCATCTGCTACGCATCATTGAACCGATAGATAGATGTACACGTACAGTATTCTCAGTACCCAGTACCCCTCAACAATCGGACAGCAATGAGCCCTCAAATGTCTTCCTCACAAGAGAACTGTGTAGGTGTAGGCTATCGTTGAGTTACTGCATGTGAATGTAAAGAGCGAAGTGTAAAGAGGATTCCTTGAGATGTTTTCCAAACAAGTAGACTATATTATTTTGTTCATGGTTGGAATACAGTCACATCGTTTGCTCACAGTTTCAAGGAGGCCGTAAGTGAATTTGTACCTCTACCTCACTACTTATTGTTGGTGGTTCAAATCTAATCTTTTGAAGTTTGGACGTACTTAATACGAACATGATACGTACTTCCAAAGCTATAATTGAGTAGAGTATTTTAGTAATCCTTGTGATGGTCAGGTGAAATGATAAGTGTGCGATTTCAAAATTTCGTAGAACTTCTTCTATATCCAGTAGGATGATGGTTTAAAATATTTTTTAAAGCTTTCATCATGTACCATGATTTAGTGGTAACTAATTTTAATCATTTGCTTTTGTTATATCATCTCTTGCAATATATCATCATCCGGAGGAGACCATAAGCCGTCGTAGACTGCCAAAAAAGTTGTAGTCATAATATCTCATCATTATCAATTCATCATCCCTCTCATTATCCACGCACCGGCCTAGGAGCCCATGTGGGAATCACACTCAGAAATGTTTTTATTTTGATAATTTGTGAATTAAAATTATAAACATCCTTGTTTTAAATATCCAGTTTAATCTCTAGCAGCTGTTTTCGAAAAGATGTACATGAACCAATAGTATCGTTCAGGAACAAGACGAGTTTAGACAACACTCAACTCGTACTCTGGTAATAAATCACTAAGATAATCTCTTCCTCAATATAAGAACGCTATCTACTGTTTGGATTATCTTTTTCCTGTGCACAGCAGCCCCTGTTTGTCTGAGGCACACAAACATTATGATGTCGACAGTGTTATAAAGACTCTACAAGGTAGATGGAGGATGTAGGCATCTTGATATGCCAGTGCCAGGCATAATCTACCTCATGAGAGCCACTGGTAAAAAGAGACTTCAAATTTCTATCTTGATGCTAGGAAAATGTTTTACTCAAATGATATTAATGTATTTACGATTCTATGCAATACGATAGCCTATTCTTATTTAATAAGTTTCATAATTTGTTCAATATTTCAGCCTGTAGTACCTACTAAAGATACATATTTATGAGGATTGATAAAATTGTATCCTACTAAGTTTATTATATGCATGATCGACACTCAGTGGGAGTCCGATCCCACTAGACTAGACGTCAAACCTGCAATCAATCGATCATGATAGTAGAAATCTCAAAAAAGCAAACAATTCACAATTCACGGTCCCCAGTTTTATACGCTACTTTTAATCCACATGAATATGATAATTTTGGATCTTGGATGAATGATTTGAGTCAAATCAAATATTGGAAATTATTGATTGGAACAGAAATTTACAATAAAAACTAAGAATTTGAGTCAGTAGATGAAAGAAATGTTATGCTTCTAATAACTGTATTTCAAATATCAACAAGAGGATGAATAAGTAACAAGTACATTAAATTTATGATTTGAGTAGCTGTACATTTATATAGCGTAGTAGCCTAGAGATGTATTGAAATCAGTTGTAAAATGGTGCAGGTGTTTTTTCTTATTATTAAGAAGTACGGTATTATGGAACTAGTATCATGTACTAATTCAGTTGAATTTGAATAGATGGAGATCACTGGCTCACTCATCGTACAGCAAATTTAAATCATAATAACTAAATATTAAATATAAGCAGCATTCACTGTAAAAATAAGTTCTACATTATAGTCTGTCCAAGCAAAGAAGACCCTCTGGCACTGGAGGCTTGTGCCCACGAAACAGGTGAAGTGCTGTACAGTAAAAGATACGGGCACTTCACCTGTTTCATGACAAGTGCTGTACAGTGGAAGATACTGGCACTTCACCTTTTACGTGGGTACAAGCCGCCAGTGCACTCTGGCAAGATGAGAGAATGTAGGGTCAATATTTGTTCAAGAATTATAAATGTGGTCTTAATAGTAGATCAAATTGTTTCCTACAATTTGAGATCAAATTGATAATTTTTGAACCAATATTGACCGAGCTCGAGTCATTCTCCCATCTTGCTAAAGGGTCTTCTATGCTAGGTCAAACCTTATTCGAAGATGAAACGAATATAGGTTATTCCATACATTCACTAAGTTACTTGTAAGGGGAAAGCACCAGTAGTGGCCACTGTTTTAGTAGTGGCCACTTGAATGGTTTTTACTTTAAAACACGAATTTGATGCCTTCAAATGAGTTCTAAACCTGCTAGAGACTTAGCTTGTACTATTTAGCAGCTAAAGCCTATATATATTTTTAGCAGCTAAATAGTTCAGGTAGGAGCTTGCAGAGCATCATTAGAGATTTTTGAGAGAGATTCATTGTCGCTATTTCACTCGAAAACGTGGTTTCAGTAAGAAGTTCAGTTTCCTCTTAGCAGTTCCAATAAGAAGACATGTATACAAATTCTTGTATTATGACTAGAAAGTCTGTAAATTTCGATATTTCTGGTGTTATCATCATTCCCTAGAATGTCTAGATGATTTTTAGAAGGTTTCTAGCCAAATACAGCTGATATTTCGGCGTAAAAGAGGACTGGCCACCACTAGAGCAAGAAACTGTGAATAATCTAGTAGTGGCCACCCAATAGAAATTGTTGTAGAAGTTGTAGATATTGTTGTAATTTGAATTTACGAACATATCAAACATCTCCTTAGACTGTTTCAAATAGGTTAACAGAGGAAAGATAACTTTACAATATATATTTTCTGGTTTAAACTCACTTTTCTAGTGGCTTGTAACCAACAACAATGCATTACCAATTCAACTCTTTTTAATAAACCTATTATTATTTCTGGCGTTATAATCAATGTCTGGAGTGAAAAATTAGCTTACTTGAATAATTACAACAAGCAGCTTGAGAGATTGACTTGTCAATGAATTTCCAATATTGCCACTATTGAATCATAGTAGCCACTTTAGAATAAAAATTTAGTTCCACAAAAAATTTGATAATTCATTTGTGAATTGATATATTCGCCATTTCAAGGTCATTGTCATTTATAGGTCAATCAAGAAGGATCTGGGCTGAATTATTTTTGAATTTTGGATGAGATAGATAGCTGATATTATGGTCTCACAATTCGGCATAAACTATAAAAAATTCCTTAAACATGGCCACTACTGGTGCTTTTACCTTACATTTGCATTTTGAAACAACGCTTGAAAATCAACTTCCGCTCTTCATCAGCCAATTATCCCCTAGTATTCCGCCAATAATCAGTGTTATTTATTCTTTTTGATAGATCCTGTAAAAAAAGCTAATTGATAAAGTGAAACAATAATAGACAAAAATTGTAAAAAAGGGGTATCATAGTGAAATACAAGTTATGTATTGGATACGTGATAAGCAAAGGCCTACATGAATTAATATAGAATAACTAAAGACTATCTACATTGAGCAAAACTGTCACATTGTACCGTACATTGAAATATTAAATTTTGATTATTGAATAATTTATTTTTTCTACAACTGCGCATAAAACAAGATTTTACAAGTTGAATTCTCCTCGTAAAGAAGCCCATTTCTAAGGAGAATCTTCATTACACTCGCTAACCATCTGCGCATGCGCAATAGAATTACTTTACACTCGCTAAGCAACTGCGCATGAGCAGTAGAGTTACTTTACGCTCGCTAATCAGCTGATCATGGCTTGCCAAAAGTAGTTCAGGGGGAGTAATAACATAACCTAACAAAAGTCGTCAATGACTGATTGTACCTGTACCGGTAATTACACAAGAGTAATTCAATAGTTCACAGTATTATTTTGATGACTGAAAAAACTGTAGATTAATAGATTCGTGCAGTTGTAGAAAAAATATTGTATGTAATTCGCGCGTAATGCTTCTTTATCGCTCTTGCAAAATTATCACGCTCTGCTACGTGTCGCGTGATAACTGTTTTGCGCGAGCGATAACGTCGCGCATTACGCTCTTAATACATAAATAGCTATTATTAGTTTGCTTGAAAGCACATAAGGAAGGGAATAATAAATTTTTCACAGAGGAATATTTGGAATCATCATTAATATTCCATTTCACTGGAAATAAAGATGTTTTAACGAAAATTGGAAGCTTGATAACAAGCAAATTAATGATTTCAGCCATTTTCACTTCTCTACCCAATTTTCTTGATGAATAACATTTGAAATAGTTCCTAATTCAGCCAGCAGATGGCAGTAGCAATAGGGTGCCTTCTTTGGCTTCCATTGGACACGCCTACAAGCTCCGCCTACGATCAAAATGGCCAAAAACATCGGGTAGAAAAGTTTTCAAATTCAAGCAGTTGATGGGTGATGTTGCAGTTTTGACTTGGACACGCCTTCATGCCCCGCCTGCTCTTCTCTCATCAGTTGATAGTGTTTTGTGAGTTCTGTCCTAGAAAATGGCTGCTAACAAGAAAATTATTGATGGTGTATCATACATAAAAAATTACGCTGATTTACTATCAGTGTAACTTATGTAGTCACTGTACTATTGACGATCTTGTGCTAATATAATACTTATTCATGTATTCAGGCTGGTAAGATTCTATCAAGTTGGTATTTGAAGAATTTATTTATAGAATTTAGACTCAGTTTTACTTTTATCGTGTAACTCCAATAGTTTTATGCTGTATGAAATGAGATGAAAATATGATTTCACACTCCCATCTTATACTGATTAATACTATTTTTTATACGATGAATATAATGGAATAGAACTCAAACTATTCATGATCTAATACCGACCTCTTGCCAGAAAAGTTTCAAAAACTAAAACAATTTGGTAAAAATATTTGTATTATAGGATTATTACATGAAGGTCCCGGGTTCAATCCCAGGTCAGACCAGAAATTTTTCTCAGGCCACTACCCATGTTTCGGATGAACACGTTAAGCCGTCGGTCCCGGCTGTCTAAAAAAGTTGTAAAATCATGTCAGAGGCCCTGAAATTGATCAGGATTGACCTGAAAACTCTGACACCAGACCTGAGCCAGCCAGGTTATACAAATATATATTTTTTTATTATATGGAGAAGTTTTAATCGGAAACCGGCTTGTGATTGGTTGACAGAATGTAAGGTGATTATCAGCCAACCATAGAAAATAAATTTAAGAAGGGCGTTAGTAGTGTTAAACTGCGGCGACTGGAACATGATGTATGTGAACCTTCAAAAACATATGCGGGTTCTAGGACATGATGTATGCAAACCCTCAAAAACATATGTGGGTTCTAGGATATGATGTATGCAAACCCTTGAAAACGTATGCGGGTTCTAGAACACAAGCCTGTGACAATTTCCAGACTATGAGAACCTATGCGGAAGTTGAAACATTGTTCAAAGCAGAAATATTGGTGATAGAGCAAGTAAGAAACGAGTGTTGTGAGGCGCTTGCAAGTATGGCTTGTTTCACGGTGCAAATTTGCTAGCCGCTTTGAGATTGAGAACGAAATATAGCTGTATTCTATTCTTGGGCAACGGTTCAGAAGAGTAGAAGCTGTAAATAAGATGTACATATTTGCAGTGCAGTAAGTACTCTTGAAGAAGAAATGCACGGTTTTTTCTCTCCTCATCTCTCAAATAAGTCAAGGCCTTCTACTTATCTACAAAATTGAGTGCTTGTCACCTCTATTTATTCTATCTTTCTAATGGAATATGATTTTTTTAGCATGAAACCATGATCAAGAGAATAATTTTGACAGTTGGATTTGAGACTCGGATGAGAGAGGATTGTATTGCACAACTTGACATCATAGGTGTTAGTGAAGTCTGAAATGGTGATTTTCAATCCAGGAAGAATCATGTTATTGTGTCAGAGAATGTCATATATTGACAGAGATGAAGTGGTGAAAGCTGGTTTTATGTTTCATCCATATGCACCATACATTGTTTGCATGGAATGTGGATGGAAAACTAGTGGAACACTTGAATTAGATCACATGATATTTATGCATAAAATAAATAACACCAACTGTGTTTTAGCTAAAAATGTGAGTGAAAATTATTAGTGCTACGTTGTTGCTAAAGATTGTGTGCTGAAAACTGAAGAGGCAATCAGGAAATCTTCCAATAAGTGGCCAAAGTTCTTACCAAATATTGAAAAAATGGTGGAATCTGGTTTGTATTACACAGGGTTTCAAGATGATGTGCAATGCATCAATTGCCAGGCAATATTTTGCGACTGGGAAGAGACTGATGACCCAATTTTGATTCACTGTGATGAGTCACCTTATTGTCAAATAGTTAAAATGTTGAAGACCAGTAAATATTTTGAAATATAAGCATTGTTTTTTCCATTAACTATCTTAAAACCTTATCTCTCAAATATTCAGCTCCAGTCTGAGTTTGGTCATCATACAGGATGAAGCAAAAAGAGAAAATTGCATATGAGCTACATAGACAGGCTAGAAGAAATTTTCTAACTCGCCATGTTGAAATTTGTGGTTTGCATGATCTATATCAGGCAGACATTGTTGACATGAGAGAATACAGAATAGAAAATGCAGGTTACAAATATATCTTAACAGTAATAAGTTGTTTTTCAAAACTAGCTTTTGCCATACCATTGAAAACAAAGACTGCATTAGAAGTTAAATTTGCATTGGAAAAAATTCTAAACAAACACAAATGTCATAACCTACAGACGGATGATGGTACAGAATTTTTCAATTCAACAGTGAAAAAGCTGTTGAATAAGCATGGTATCAACCACTATTCCACATTCACTACTAAGAAATCAAGTATAGTAGAGCAATTCAATAGGACACTGAAAACAAACATGTGGAGAGAATTCACTTCAAATGGGAACTATAATTGGACACACATATTGAAGAGTTTGATGGTGAAATATAATTCATCATTTCATAGAACCATTGGAATGCGACCCATAGATGTTAATAAAAGTAATGAAAAAAAATTAAAAATGAGATATGCCAAGATGTGGCATAATTGCAAACAGCTCAAACCACTTTATAAAGTCGGTGATCATGTACGCATAAGTAAGTATAAAAACACATTTGCCAAGGGTTACATTCCAAATTGGTCGGAGGAAGTCTTCACAATCTCAGAGGTTAAAAAAACTCAACCCCCCACCTATATCATTGAGGATTCAAAAGGTGAGAAAATAAAAGGTGGTTTTTATAAAGAGGAATTGTCTAAAACAAAATTGACAGATACTTTCCTAGTTGAAAAAGTGTTGCGTAGAGATGGAGATAGATTATTTGTTTGGTGGAAAGGCTATACAAAGGATTTTGACTCTTGGATTCATAAAAAAGATTTAGTATGATCAGCAAACAGCATAGATGTAAGTTGGAGGTGAGTAATTTTGATGAGGTTATAGAAAAATGTAGGACAGCCAAGTCAAGCAAAGATTATGAGAAAAGACACAGTAGTTTATTCCCGAATCATCTAAGATGCATCCTGGTTGGACCAAGTTCAAGTGGAAAAACAAATGCAATTTTCAACATGCTGTTTCACCCAAACGGAATCCAATTCAGAAATGTGTGTGTGTTTTCCAAGTCTCTGCATCAGGATAAATACAAATTCTTAGCCAAGACTCTTTCATCAATCCCAGGCATGACCTACTCTTTTTATTCAAATAATGAATCAGTTCCAAAACCCAGTGATCTGCCTAAAAATTTGGTTATGATCTTTGACAATGTTTCAATTGGGAATCAAAAGAATTGTCAATAATACTTCATGGTGGGCAGACACTATAAAATTGATGTGTTCTACATTTGTCAAAGTTATACTAAAATACCGAAACAATTCATTAGGGATTGTAGTAATTTTGTGATTGTTTTTCATCAAGACAAGCTCAACCTGAAGTACATTTTTAGAGATAATGTTTCACCAGATATCTCATTTGATTCATTTTAAAAGTTATGTTTGTAAGCATGGTCTCTTAATAGGAATAGATTTTTAACAATTGATAAGGAATCACCAAAGACTTGTGGTCAATACCGCTTCAATTTGATCAAGTCATCACACATATTGAGTAGAGTTGAGGGTAATAACTTTATTTTCATGTTGGTATCAGTGTAGTTCAGTTTCATTCCTCATTAAACCCATTTGTAAAAAAAACAAACATTAGTTTCATTCAAATCATACAAGTGATAGGACGTGAAAATGCAGCTGGGCAAGGTAAGAGACAAGAAAAAACAGCTAATAGAAATTAAGAAAAAAATAAAATGAAAACATCACTCATTGGTTAAAAACACACATCAGGCAGAATGGGACTTGATTAAACGTTTTAAACCCATCACAGACCCATTAGTAAATATGGTAAGCATTTCAACAGAGCATAAAAAGGAAAGGGATTACATTGCCGGTGACTTTAAGTTAGAAAAATTGTTGAAAGACACACCCACACAGAAAGTACCAATCTACAACGATGAATATGGATCAGAGAGAAGAAAATCAAGTTCTGCTTTGCCTACTTTGCACACTGGTGATATTCATGAAGGTGATAATGATCCATCATTTGATTCAAACCAAAAATAGTTTGTTTCTCCACCTAGAGACAGGGATAATGGAAGAATATCAGTGATGAATACAAGTAGTGATTCAAACAAATCATACATCATGAACGCAAATGAAACTACACCACCTCGAGAGATTAACACAATTGAGCAAATGGTTACCACGCCCAAAGGACGTCACATGGCGCCAATTTATTTGAAAAATGTTGATCATGATTTCATGCGTTGTGAAGGTGAATTATCAATGGAATATATTAGTGGACTGATGGGTGATACTCACAATATTTTCGACCACATGTATGGTCCCACATTCCACGGAGATACATTAAAGCTAGGCTCAGCTCTGCTTGTTTTTGATGATGATAAGATTGAACTACACAAAGGGGATCAGATTCATGACTCACCAAACAAGTTGATGATGATAATAGAGGAACCGACAAGAGGAGTGTATAAGCTTATTTTCAAAAAAGATCCAAAAGATTTCTCACTTGATGATTCTGAGAAATATAAAAGAATTTCATCCTTCACTAATGCTCACAGGGTTGATTCTCAAGAAGAAAACAACTTGAGATCAAATCGGGGTAAAAAATATGTTTCAATTATCAAGCCATTATTTCAACCAACAAAAGAGAGTGGTAAAAAAAAACAGGGAGTGGATTGGCTTACATTGGAAAAAATCCCGATACAAAAATATTACTAAAGGAGGTTTAAATACAAAATTGAATTCTGATAAGAACGTTCAATTTCTCTACTATGATGATGAATATGTGATCACCAAATGAATTGTGTGATAGACTCAAATATTTAGTAAGTTCTTATAATGCTGGGAGTACTGGCTTAATTAATGAAATCCGCTCTATAATTGAAGAAATGTTTGAGAAAGGACTTGTTGATAGCACAAACATCTCAATATAAATAGATTAGTCATAATACTTGAGTTGGCAGTATTCACTCATCATTTCAATTATTAACAAGGACTTTGGAAGAAAAAAATGCATCACAAAGACAAGGTGTTCTCTCCTATTCAACTTAGAGAATCACTGATGAAAATTTCCCATAAGCCTCAACATTTGCAACGTTTGATGAGATTTTTAGCAAAAGAAGATGGATTTCTAACTGATCACATTCCAAACAAGCATTCAATAACAGTTTTGGATTCATCACAAACAGGAGGATTTCTGTCAAAAGCAGAATGCAAGGAAGTTATTGATGAGTATTTTACTATACATTGCAAAGATATTTTGAATATGGTAATGATGTATCTATATGTTCTCATGAAACCAGATACAGAATATACAGAGTTCAAGGAACACACCATTTTTAGAACCAAATCAATAATCAATCAAGCCAATATACACCTGAAACATTTGATCCAGAGAAATGATAAAAAAGGCATACAATGGGTAAAGACTAATTTTCTAATAATTTGAGTAAAATAAAAGCTTATTCTATTATAATAAATGTGATTTCATTTTTCTACTCCCATCCAAAAAATCCTATTCTCCCATACTTTGTCAAAAGACTTATTCATTAGCTGGTTTCACACTAATTTAGCATGCAGAGTCCTTTACCGCTTCTTATCTCAACATATGTGAGAGAAAAGCAAGAGCGCAGATTGCAACTAGTTGGAATGAAAAATTACTTATGCGTATAAGTGCAGGCGCATGATGATAGGAAAATGAGATAATGTTTACCCATTCTACATTATTGTGAATTTGTGATGATAAGCAAAAATGGCTCAGATTTACCATGAGAAACT